>JAOXJM010000041.1:57526141-57588115 GCA_026413425.1 Tringa solitaria | reverse complement strand
AATTAGTATTTTGAAGGATCATAATCTTAAAGTGACCTACGGAAATGTAAGGCCTTTTATGTTCCCAAGAAGATTATATTAAACCCAAGGATAGTATACGCTTAAGGCAGAAATACCCACTGAGCCATGTAGGAACAGGCCTCAAGTAGAAACATCAAACACTTTTTTCAGGAACAAAGAAACTACACCACTTCATCTAGGAACAGTCTCATCCAAATCCAAGAATACAGAAATGGACCCATTTCACAAGAAATGGATGCATTTCCACAAGAAATGGACACATTTCTGCAAGACTGTCTTTGGTCAAGATTTTCCTCATTTTTCCTTTATCAACCCGCTCAACCTGCAACACAAATGCGGGGTCCAGTTCCAAAAAAAATACCAGCAGGCTGAAGGCATCTGGAAGAACAGTAAATTACTAGTAGATTGGAAAGATTGATTTGTGAAGAAGTTACAACGAAGTGGAGACACTGCAATCAGAATGCACATGGTGTAAAGACCGAATCTCCCAGCAATCTCTGAATGCCCTCAATTCCCACTAGCAGACTGAAATCAGTGGGAGCTCAGGACATTCAACAATTCATAAAAATTAAAGTGGGGCAATGACTGTTTTTATTGTTTGTTCTTGGCAGTACCCTCTAAGAGCTAGATGCTGAAGGAATGTACGATCTATGGTGTGACAAGTTTGCAATTTAGAAAAATTTAAGCAAAAGGGATAGAGTAGTGAAAAGGGGTGGAACAAGTGACTAAAGTGATCAAAGCTGATGATGGCTAGCGTTCTCTATTAATACAGCAATCTCTGTATTATGAGTGAAGACTATTCCCAAAGCAGCTCAACCTACCTGTTATTGACATACTCATTTCCTACAAATCACAGTAAAAGTCCTTCTTGTGTGCTTCAGAAGGCTGTAATCTAGAGGACTGTGGGTATTACATGTGGAGAGGTTTGCGGGCCAGCTCCAGCACTACATTGCACTCACTGGAGAGTGTACAGCAGGATGTACCCACTGCGGGTGAGTGTGAGAGAGGCTGATAAACAGAGGTGGGGAGAGCAGCCCAGGAGGCCAGGGGCTGCCTTGTGGGCACAGCCAAGAGTGCTGCAGTATGTGGGCATGAAGGAAGACAGCTGAGTTTCATAAAGACAGAACAAAAGTAGATTTTTTTTTTTATGTCATACGTGAGAATATACGCAGAGGGATGATCTTAACAAAGCAAAGTTTAAATATTAAGCAAGAAAATACTTTCTGGATTTAAAACAAGCTCTGAAGAATTTCCCATGTTGAGGCACTAAAAACTAAATTGGGCAATGCACTAGAAAACATACAGAGAGGAAGTACCTTCCACCAATTCTTTTTTTTTTTTCCCCAATGGATGCATATTTAATATTTTCTTCCTGTATGACCTAAAAATCTACTTCTATAACTGAGCTTCAGGTGACAGGCACACCATAAACCATGTGATAGGCCTGCAACACCAGGCCCATCCCTAAACCAGCTCAAACTCAAAAACTCTACGGTACTGGTACTGTTACTTATTTCAACTCATATGGTTTAGTTTTAGGTAGTCCTGCAAGGAGTCAGGAGTTGGATGCAATGATCTTTATGGGTCCCTTCCAATTCAAGATATTCTATGATTCTATGACTCTCTTCAGTCACATTCCTCTAATCCTGACTGTTTAACAGCCACACCCAAAAGGCACTCCTCGCTTATCTTTCTGGTTTTCTTACACAAAACAGAGAGTAAGAAAAGGAGGTGATAAATCACTGGATGATTCCTCTTCAAGAATGGCTGCAACAAGTTAGTATTGTATTACCAAGACTTTTCTTGTTGATCTCACTTTATCTAAAAAATTACACATTTTATTCAAGCATAGGCTCTGCATTTCTTATACACTCAGAATATGCCAAAGTACTGCCACAAGACATCTCCTTTTCTTTGAGGGAAAAATAAAATAAAATAAGGACCTACCATAAAAGCAAGGGGCTGTCCCACCCTTAACTTCCTACTAATGCTTAACACTAGGCTTAAAATTGTTCCATATAAACACACAGAAGCTGAAACACCACGAGCAGCCCTTCCATCTACTTTGCTTTACACATTAAACCACGATTCAAACAGAGTCCATTAAGGCATCTAAATGTGACTTACCACATGTGTTAATTGGGTGGGGGGAAAAAAAAAAAGAAAACACAACACTTGAATGTGGACATTTATGTATTCCCATTATTCAGACCTTCTTGATGCCACAATCTCCCACTTCTATAGTTTATAAATGTTTGATTTAAAATATAGCCATTTTATCATTTGTACCACATTTACCTCATCTTACCACTGTTCTGACTGGATGAGAAGCTAATGTAGCCTACACTGTCTGGTCAATTATTGCATGGACACCAGGGACCAATTAATGCCATCCATAAAAGCCTGAATCATTCTGTCAATTAACTAGAACTAACTATGTCATCAGATATATTACTGGTGAGCAAGTCTATTTGGTTGCAATATGTCTTGAAGGAGAGCAGTATCAAATGAATCACAATTGACTTGGACAACTGCTAGCATAATTTCAGAAGATGAAAAGACAAATGTGGTAGTTATTAGTGGTCCCCTGAGGAATTACAGCCAAGCAATTGTAATGTGCTAAGACTGTACTAGCAGGTGCCCACAGCACAAATCAGGCAGAGGGTTAAATCAATATTTTCAATTTCTTAGGATCAATCCAGTGTTTGAACAAGATGGAAACTTGTTAGCAATTGGCAGAATGTGTAAATGAAAAGTCAAACTTCTTATTATTTGTTAAAAAGGAATCAGTGCTCTGCATCATGCCCTTGGCACAAGGTAATGCTTTCATGATCCAGTTGCTTGGGCATTCACTAAAAATCTAGCAGTTCTTAAATTTTAATAGAGTGCAAAAGGTTACTTTAATACAAGCCGAACATTCAAGATCTTTAAAAATGATTGAAGTGTCAATAGGAAAGTTTTTGAGCTGTGACAGCAGCATAGTTATTAATGATTAGTGCAAGAAGCAGAAGAAACCTTGATCGCTTTAGGAAAGTCTCACCAGGAATGCAGCTTGACATCTTTGGTACAACTTCACATTTATTCTGTTTCATACGGAAGAACCTTAGGATTCTGAAGTAATTCTTTACCAATTCAACAAGAAAGAAAAAAGTGACCTTACAAACTGATTTCATTTATTGCTGCTGGGCTTAAAGACGCCTATAGCAGAACTTGGATCATATTCTGTAGTTTTAACACAAAGGTATCAAAATGCACCCTTGCATCGTATTACTGTTCTATAAAAAGAAGTCTCCAGCTACTCTGACAATCAGGTGAGGTTTGGATAATACATTTAAATTTGAGTTACAGAAACATACCCTCAAAATGATACCTTAGACAAGGCACAGCCAAACCTCTGGGATTTGGAAGCAGAAAACTGTCAAGTAATATTATTGTACCTGAGAAAAAACAGATGCTGCTGTTGCCATGATGCACACCTAATTCTTCAAGCCTATTATTTCAAAAGGATCAAAAACATGAACATTTTTCATGTTATAAAACTAAAGCAATTTTTATTAGGAAAACAAAAAGAAAGCCTTCGTAGATAATTAAAAAGTGGAAGCACAACAAAATACTGTTTTGAAACACATATGCCTGTGCTTCAAATGTGAATACCTTTCACTATATGTTTGGCTGGTATAGGAATTCTTTGTACTGTCTTCAGTGTTTGGACTTCAACACATGGGGCACAGACAAGCAAAGAGGTAGGTAAAGCTCCTCTTTCACAATCACCAGGGCTATAAATATTGGTTTTAATGTTCTTTGTTGACTGTTCTTCAATCATGAAGATAATAATAATTACAAAGTTGGAAAAATGGTTCATCTGACTGGACTGCCTTTCATCCAAAGTATCTCGGAGCACTCTCAGAGCAGGGAAATGATCTCTCACTCAGCATATGGTCAACCTGTGAATTCACAGCTACAGAAAGTTATTAGTAACACCTCTATAGCTGCTGTTCTCTAAATAATAGTTGCATCCTTCACTGGTACAGGCCAAAATAATAAAGAGCACTTGAACTTCAAGAAATGGCAAACCCTTTCAAAGCTTTACATTAGATGCTGCAGATGAAGCAGGAGATATTTCTTCTTTCTCAGCCTTTTCACAGGAAAACAAGGGTGCTGAGACAAATGAAATAAAATAAAAAAAAAAATCATCAAAGCGGATTGCCCTCTTTCAGGGCTGGTCCGGCTAATCTATTATCAATGTCTAACTCACTGTAGCTTTGTCTGATTTGTACAATACATTTGTCAAGAAGGCCTTTTTCTTGATGTACATTTAACACAATATGGGGGGCGCTCCATACCACAGGATTCAGGTCCAAAGTACACAGATATGCAATCAGTGTAAGACAAATATGATAAAACCATGGGAATGAAAAACATTGCAGTACTTCCTACTGAATTGGCTCCTATTAATTACCAAAAAAAGGGAAAGAACTCATTATAGTAATGATACAGTTACTCTTTGAAGAATAATACAGGGAAGATAAGTCCTTTAACCCAAGATACACAGCCAATAGACTTTTTCTTGCCTAACCCCTCTATCTATGCACTCTGTATCAGTAATGATGTGTATTTTTGGCTCCCTGTACACACCCCCAGGTGAAAACCATTAGCTGGCTTTATTGAAGATACAGTACGTATGGAGGATATGTACTTCCTTGTGTTGGACTGGGGAAGCTCAAAGAACCTACACCTTTAAGAAGCACAGTGAACGAGCACAATCATTTGAAATCAAGGTTCAGCAAATAGGAGACAATAAAATATGGAATAACTTGAAACCAGCCCACGCAGTGCCCAAGAGAAATCTCCAGCTTGTCTCACTCTCAGACACACCCTTGCAGCTCTTCTGGAAAGCTGTGCCCTGTTTGCAAGACAAGGAGCTAATTGATTCAATCGTCTTCTGTATGCACAACTATAAAATAAAGTGCATAAAGAACAGTGAGGACATACGGCTCAGCTGACTGCATTAAAAGACTCTGCTGTCTAACAACACGCTGATCACAGAACAAGCGCCGCAATTGTTCCAGCCAGACGCCACGGGACCAAGAATGCATAATTTCAGTACTTGTGTGTCCAACAGTAGGATATACTGGCAGCAGAATAGCAAACTGGCTTTAAGTCCAGCTATTGATAACGTTTGTCTCTACCATCTATGGAGTTACTAAGACAGTATAGAAGGGGCCCGGTTCATCCTCCACAACCAGCTCACACACCTGCCAGAAGGCCTCCTCTCCCAATGCACAGCAACAGATCTTCATCTTCATAAAGTGGCATTTTTTCCATCTAGAAACTATATTATTTAACTTTCTCTGTAATAAGCTTTGAGCTGTGGTTTCCACAGTCAGCCAGAAATCAGAGAAAGCAAAGTCAATCTTTTCAGACTGAAACTCATATACCACTCAGTGCCTCCCTTTGATTTCTCTTACATCATGGTTTATTTCATACACTTTCTGGTTCTGACCCAGTAGAACTCACCAGGCTGGAGAGAAACTCTGACACTGAATCTAATGAAAGTTCCGGCGGTGCGAGGGCAGGGTCATTTGCCACAGAAACATAAGGAGGTTACCTCTGCTGTACTCGGCCCAAGGTGATGGATCTAAGGGCTCTACCATTTCAATTCATTAAAAGCAAAATAGGATGTGGTGCATTTCAAGCAGAGCAAAGTACGTGCAATCTTTGTATTCATGTAGCAATCTTTCTGCTAAGCAAAGGCATCAATCAATTCCACTAATGATGAAAGGGACAAATTTCATGTCAGGGCCCATTTTGCAAACTCTGAATTCAAATACTGCTCTTAGAACTCAAACATAACAAAACTCACTACCAGTTAAGAACGAGCTATATAAAGCTAGGTATTAAAGAAGTCTAAAATCACAAGGCTCATTTTAGCTTTGAAATTTTATTTTTTCTGTAGAAATGATGATATGAAAAAAATATTTAGAATATATGCTTATTTTCTGTATGAAAAACTGTTTTTTGAAAATTCTGAAAATCTAGGAAAAAACAAACAGTAGGGAAATAATTCTAGGCATGTTTCCACAGAGTCATTGAGCTTCTCATATCGGCGCTTTTGACTTAAATATGGAGTAATTTCACCAAACAGGGCAACAAAGTCAAACTGACGTAAATCTGTTGTCTGTCTGAGCAGAATCAGCTCTAAAGTATTTACCAGATTCCACATTTCAGACACATAACTTATAATCTCCACAAATGCAAGTTAGTGGGGAGCCGGCAGTTCTCTACCAGGTACACAGGAGCTATGATTTTGGTCGAGCTAGAAATTAACTTCCAGGTTTTGGCTAGATAAATTGAGTAAATCAGAAAGATGATAACTAATGCACCCATGAATGCCATGCTCTCTGCTTTCTTACAAAACCAACAAGAAGCAGTATCTGGCCAGGCATCCCCATGGACTTCAAGTAAGGATTTCACCTCAGGACCTCAGTTGTCTCTGTCCCATAAACGAGCTGACTTTTCCTGAAGTCGCCAGCAATGCCATGATTCAATTCAGTCAAATTCTTGCACATTATTAAATTCAGGCAAATTCTTTCCGGAATAAAAGCAGGGTTCAAGGATCACATCACAGAAGGCAATATTTACATGATGCATCTGATTTCACTTTGGTTTAACTTCAGTGAATACAAAGGACTTAGTGACAGTTTGCTCACAAAAAAGTGACCCTGTGTTTTTCCTTTCCTTGCTCAAGCTCCAAGCCATACACTAACAAAAGATAACCCATACATACAGTTGGCCACACACTTGATACAAGAATCTGATCTGCTATTAATGCTCTTGTCCTCAACTTGTCTTTAGCATTCACTGATCTTTAACATACCTGGAGGTCTAACTCTGTTCCCATCCCACCATTTTATGACTCTAATTTTGTGATGACTCAGAACGCCCATAACGAGACTTCTCCTTCCTGGTCAACCAGCCTTAGAGACCGACTTCTTTTCAGCTCCTCTGATCAACATCATCCATCTCGATCTTTCTACACCATCTTAGTAGGGCGTTTATAGAATAATAAGTCTTGGGGACAGAAAAGACAGGAAGCAGGATTTCTCTCCAAGGCCAGAGCGTGGCATGCCTGCTTTCAACTACGTCTTAAGAGGGGATGAGGTGATCACCCCTAACCACTCAGTGAGCATCTCTCCTCACCACAATAACCAGCAGATAGGTCTTCACATTAACACCCAAAAATAAAGGCAAGATTAGAGAATCTGTTGCTACACATAATCACGTATTTCTCAAATTATTATTATTATTCTTTCCCTTATTACCAGTATACTTCTGACATGTAAACAACTTCCTCAAATAAAAGGATTTAAATATTTTCTTTCCAGAATTGCATGCTTTGAAAAGCAGAATCACAACTCTGTACATTCTTTCTTCAACTAGAATTTCTCTCCCATAGTGCTGTGAAATAGAGAACAGTATTTTACCACAACCTGGTAATGTTTTGCTTGGCTGTGGTGCTGCTATTAGCCAAAACAGAGGGCAACAATAATCCTGACTAATCATAACTTCAGAACAAACACCAGAACCAGGAAAATCATTGCAACTAAATAGCAATATGAAACTAAATGCAATCGCTTTGTGATCAATTTTATGTCATACTTTTAATTATAATAGTCATAAAAATCTGAGTATTTACAATTCAAATCTAGCACACAAGGTCAAAATTAAATCTAGTGCATCCTAAACTCCACTTAAAGAAAGAAAAGGAAACCTCTATAGTATTGAAATCGTTTGAGAAGTTACTCATGCTCCCACATAGCTGACTCTGAACCCTGCATAGTTTTGTTCAAGCAGATATGCTGAACAAAGGCACTCAGTATACAAGTGCTGATTAATACTTATTTTAGTCACAAGGCAATGTCAGTTTGAAAAAAAACTGTTGCAAATTATTCCATGATGTTGATGAAGATGTTGAATTGCTGCATCATTTTGATGATGTTCTGTAAAACAGATGTGTACAGCTTGCATAATTTAGGCTTAGCATAAATAAATGTTATGTTTTTATGTTAGAGTAAATCAGTGAACTCTATTCTAAATCTATCTAAGGCAATGAAGTTATCTCCTTAGACTTATACACAGAAATATGTCCAACCTTTTTCTACTCATGCAGATTTTATGTTTATACAGAAGAGGTGACTTCTTGCTTAAACTGAACTTTGCATAAGTTAAATCCCTGGGGAAAAAAATCCAAAATTATAGGTGCAATATCATTTGCTGAAGAACACAGCTTTTCAAATTTAATTATAAAACCTAAATGTACTTAGCTAATCTGATCAATTGTAAGTCACTAGCAAAGCACATTCTAATTTTCAAGACAGATGAAATTTTGCCACCTCTCACCTGCTATGAGAGAGCCAATGTCCAGTGAAAAGTAAGATAAACTAGACAAGCATGTTTTCCAAGTACCACATTGAAGCAAATTTTTATGACTCTGTTTGCAGAGATGTTCCTTTCAGATCTTTTACTTGTTAAGGCTGGTTTTATCTTGCTAAGCCTCTGCTGAGCAACAACCACCCTCTTGAGGAGGAAACAATCCCCTTTTTGACAGGTCCCATTGTCCTTCCTTGCCCCAGGAATAGAGCAGGCCAGTTCTCAAAAGCCTCTTTTCTTTATGGGGGGCAAAGCTGAACTTCTATATCTAGAAACATAGGTGAAATCTCAAAATAGCTCCTGAGAGGTCCTGCTCCAGACCATAATTGCTGAGCTTACTCTAACAGAGCTGAAGCAGAGACTGAAGTAAAGTCTTTCTTCAGGCACTCACTCTGGCAACATGACTTTGCCACCATTCTCCTTCTACCGCTGAGCTGGGGAGCCTGTAGTTTCAGTCTGGCTCGGTGGGATCTCTGTTGAATAACCAGCCCCTTAACACAGGAAGGCAGTCGATGTGTTGTGGCTCTGGGTCATCAAACCCTCCTGGCTTCCTTCACCTTTTCGGTAACATCAACCTGCATATTTTCAATGCTCCAGCTAGGTAACAAGTTAACAGACCCTGTGATATACAGCATCTCTCTTCGCAGGGCTTGAGGGTACTCTGGGCAAAAAGTCAAAATTAAGCCCAAAACAAATGCTTTGCAAATGCTAAAATCAACACTGAAGCCATCCTACTGTAAATAGAAGGCAAAAATTAGCATATACAATAATTGCCAGTTTGCTTCATGGTTGCATTTCCTTTTATTGTAAACATAATCTTAAAAGCTCCTGATGACACAGTAGTTGCAAAATGAACTGCTCTAATCACAGCACACTCTCAGGTTGACACAAAGGGTGCTTTTAAAAAGAATTAGCATCACATGATAATTATATAGCTATAATATTATTTATTATTTGCAATATTTGCAGTTACTTTGAGGTCTCAATTCCATGGCATTGGCTGTTTAAAGCCACAAGCAACCAAAGAGGTTGCTTAGCATAGAAAATCAAAGACAACAGGTAGATGTAATGGGCAGGCGAAAGGCACAGTAAAGAGGTAAGAATAGACTGACAGCTGTGCCAAGTAACCAGTATTTTCCTCTTTTTAAATAAATTTTGGCACACGTAGAGGCAGGCAAATCAAAGCAATTCAAACACTGCCAGAGCCCTATTGACATCTATACAGCGTGCTGCTTCTCTATGAAAAAACGAATTTCCTCTAAAACACTCCACAACCTCCAAGGACAGGGAACGTGCCCCAGCATAACCCTCTCTAATCTCTAACAGGCAGAGGAAGTCTGGGCTGGGAGAAAAGCACTGAGAAGCATGAGGATCCTGTGGAAAGACAAACAGGTGGACAATCAGGAGCAGAACAGCAAGACGACCACTGGTTGTACAAGAAAAAACACTGAAGAGCAATATGGTCCCAGATGTGTGACACAGGGGTGCCGGGCCCAGGCAAAGCACGGCGAGGCCAGCGTCTCACTCCTGAATAAAGGATAGCGAACATGGGGACAATTCAAGAGAGTTCTCCCTAATTCAAATAACTTGCATCTCAGCAGTGTCCTGAGCCAGAAGCAGTCCCTCTGAATATGGGATTTTTCTCCTGCCTGTTTGCTTTCTGACCCTACATAAGCATTTAGCTGCTTCTATATCTTCCAAAGAGGTTCACAGCTGAACTAGATTTTGTATCAAGAGTTTTCACCTTTTGTTTCTTTTGACCCTCTCATCTAAACTTAAAATTACTGCAGAAGAAGCAGTGTGCAGCTGCTTCACATTCACCTTCTCTGTGCAACTCCATTTTACAGACTCAGCCCTATCTCCCCCTTGAGTCACCTCTTCTGGACTGAAGAGGTGCAGTCCACTGAGTCACTGTTTGCACTGAAGCTGTTGATAGGGAAGTTCTTTGATCTTTCTTGTTTCCCTCTTTGAATCTTTTCCAGATCTGCCGCTCTCCTTTTTGAGAGGAGGAACTGAAGAGCACAGAGTATGCAAGGCTGTTCTGGCTTTCAGATCCAGCAAACTTCCTCAATCCTGCAGCATTAAGGAAAAGCCAGACTCTCACAAAAACTCCTGGAGTGCTTTGTGCAGTGCTGCCATAAAGATTCTCACTTCTATCACCTAGTAAAATTTAAAGCTAAAAATGAAATAAAAATCAATAAATAATCAATGATTCAAATAAAAAACTAGCCACTTGTATTTCCTTGCCTTTTTTTTTTTTTGCTTACTTGCAAGTATGGGAACATTAGGATGGACTGGATTGTTTCAGTTTTTGAAATGTGTAGTCCTCTCACAATATCTTTTGATGTTTTATGGACCTCCAGACATCCACAGACCACATGCTGAGTAACACTGCCGTTCAGTGCTTTAACAAACAGCCAAATGGGAGTTAAGGGGACAAAACAAGTTTGACTCAATCTGCCTTCTACAGAACAACTAACTGCTCAGGAATTTTCTCTATATATTCAAAACCACTTACACATAATCTGATGCTCATTTCCCATGCTATAAATTTACACGTGTATGCTTGAGTGTGGTTCACTGTTTTGGACCTGAGGCACGAGAGAGGTGAACACTTGCTTGTGATGATGCATCTTAATATAGAGGTAAACCCAAGAACCACGGGGTTCATAGCTGAACTAGATATGAACCCCCAGACAAAGCATGAAGAATATGACCAAACCCTGTGAGAGACATGGTGCCTGTGTTTTTCAGGCAAATTCTAATAAATACCAACTATTTTCTCACAGTAACTGACCTATGTGCAATTTTTTATCACTCATTGAAAACTTGGAACAGCTGTAAGAAATGGTCAGTAAATTTAAGCAAGACAAGAGTGGATCAGCAATGGTACTGAAACTAAATGTTACAAACCTGAGTGATAAATTGCATGAGATGCCCATAATGGAAGGCATGAGCCTGCTGTTGCAAAGGATCACCCATGAAGACAGAATCACTGGACAAGAGACAAAGTCAATATCTTTCTATAGGTTTAACATATAGGAAAGGTTTTATTGCTTCTAGCTAGCCCTGCCTAACTTTGTAGATGATAAACTGGAAAAATTCTGATTGAAAGAATGAAAATTTAACATTTGCTTGAATTTATTACTAACTGACATCACAATACCAGCAATTCATAAATTTCCACACTGGTCAGCAAGCTATGACCTACAGGGAAAATGTTATGCTGACCTCACTGCAACACTAAACTGAGAAGACACAGAATTATCAGCATTTTAGCAATGGTGTTTAGATGGATTCAACAAGGTAAAAACTAGTATGATACTCAAATGTAAATGTTGGAGTTGTGGAAAAGAAAATGATTGAGTCCATATGTTGTGGAAAAATACATGGGACAACAGTTCCACGGGAGAAAGGCTATAGAGAATAAATATGATAATTACAATCTACATATCTAAAGATTATAAATATTTATATTATTTAGACTTAGTAGATCTAGGGAAGCCACAAAGAAACAAAGCCATTTATACTGAGAGAAAGTCTAGTGGAAGAAAACAATCCAAACAAAACCCCAAAACTCTACAGTGGAGCAATATGGCAACATTTTTAGCATTTGATATCACATAGTCCCTTGGGAACATAAGAACTCCTATTCTGCCACAATCAGTAGCTAGTTTAATACCCTGTTTCTGTCAGTTTCGAGCTTTAGATGTTCCAAATAAGGTACAAAAACATGACAGAATAAACAGAGTAACTTGCCCACAGCTTATTCCCAGTTTGCAGCATGAAGAATGTTAAGTTTATATTCCTTATAAAATGTTTATTTTTTCTAACATAGTTGCACATTCTTACTATCCACATAAATATCTGATCTTCCCTTGTATCTCATGTGCTACTGAGTCATAGTACTGAAGAAGGACCTGCATTTCCCAGGATTACCACTGGATCCTTTTTAAAGAAAATCTACTTCCTTCCAGCTCTACAGTTCAACAGTTAAGTCTGAAAGAGTGCCTCCAAAATATTTATGTGCACATGAGACTTGTTTTCATTAACGACTCAGGTATTCCGTTCTGCAGTTCCATTTTGCAACTTCAGATCCAGTTTTACTGACTTGGTGGTAATTAAAACCAATTCCTCCTTCCCCCCACCCCCCCCTTCCTCCTCCCCTTTACTTAACTTCACACATTAAATTCAATGGGATTACTCCTATGGAGCTATTCTGCTCTGTCTGTCCCAGAGGCACAAGAAGAGAAAACAGGTGAAGGTGCTCAGTCTTGCCTGAACACCCTTTAGTCCATCTACAGAGCACTGCAGGGAGTAGGAGGAGACTACCAAACCTTCCCACCCCACGGAGCCATGCAGCATTGCCACTGCAGGTGCTTAATTCCAAGCGTACCCTGACAACCATCAAGCCATAAATAGGGATGATATTCCAAATCATCACACAGATGCACGCAGTAACAAGCTAGCCATCCCAAATAACAATTAAACACTGCTATCGGAACTTCTTTGGGGACTGGGGGACAGAATCATCCTCATGAGCTCCTGCACATGTGCAGGGGAGGCTAAGAAGGTGGCCCACTTGCCTCCAGTGAGCCAAACCCTGGAGGCACAGAGAGCAGGAGAACTCAGTCTATGCTCTGGCAGTGCTATGAGTCTCCCTCCTGAGCCCAGGCTTAACTGCAGGGCTGAGCACCCCACTACCCTTTCAGGAAGGTTTACGCATGTTTAATTACAGGCATGTGCCAGAAGAGAGCTCAGGATTGAGTTTCCCCCTTTCTTGCCTTGTTATATTTGCAATACTTCATGTTCCGTAATTGATCACATGCAATCCGTACCAGCTGTAACTACAAGGTACTGCAGATTCACTTTGGATGTACAGGCAGTAAAATTAGTAACGCTCAGGCCACCAGTGCAATTCAGTAAATATGTTTGGCAAGACAGAAACAAAGAATTAGTGCACTGGAGATCAACCTTTCGGGAACAAGCAGGTTCACTCTGAGCATTAATTTTGAAAGGCATGGGGTTGTGGTTTCAGTTCAGTTTTTAATAGTCTTCATCATAAAAGCACCACAGATAATACCCTATCATCAGTGACTTCTGATCAGGAGAGTCCAATAAACAATTTTCCAGCACATACTGGAACTAAGCTACTGCTGTAATCTGAAAAAATAAACAAAACAATGCTCCAGTCTACATATATCAACAGAAAACACAGATTAAAACAATTAAATAAAACCAAACCAATTTAAATATTTTGGCTGTCAAACCATTTGAGGGTCTAGCCACATCTTCCATTAAAATTAGCTGCCAAAACCTCCAGATCTGCTTTGGACCGCTCACATTTAGAGTTTTCTTAGTGTGTACAAAACATCATCTTTTAGTGTTGCTTAGCAGTGGCGACTGCCTCACTACCAGTCTTGATCCAGAAAAGTAAAAGTATTCCAATTTAATGCTAATTAGTTTTTTATCTGTTTTGTTGGAAAAACTGTTGGAAAAAAAAGCAGTTTGAATCAAAATCAGTTCATCAGGAAAGTTCAATTTTACATCCCTTCTTTAAAATTAGTATATATGTTTATTATTAATTTCAGAGTCACACCATGTGCTCTTTCCTACAGTAATTGCTAACTGAAGTCAACAGCAGTACTGTCATCCATTTTAATGGGCTGGGATCACGCCACAAGACACAAAATAAAGACACTTCTTGTTTCAAAATGCTTGGGATCAAAACAAGAAAAACACAAGAGACACACTGGGAAACCCACAGGGATGAATGACTAGGAATTTAATTTCTCATTTATTGCTAATATTATTGTTGACTTGCTTGTTAATGTAACGTAGCACTCACATTAAGGGATCTGTGTCAGAGTGACCCACTAATGATGATTTGTATCTGCTGCCAGGATAGGCGGACATAGAAGAGACTATTTCAGTGGTGTACAGAGGCTATTTCCCTGTCATTTAGGGGATTTAAAGCTCTTAAGCAGTTACAGGCTTGTTTATTTTTTAATAATTAGAGTTGGCTGAATTGTAAGTCAAAGAAGACAGAGGCAGGATAAGGGGCCTCTGCTATCTATGGTGCAATCGCAGCACAAAGCAGAAAGCAGGAGCTAGAGGGCTGTTTTTCGTCCCTTCCTCACCAGGTGGGGAGGGTGGAAGAGCCTCCTAGTTTTCTTCGGCAATGCCCTGGCCAGCACAGCTATGTCCCTCTGCAGGTAAAGGCAGATTCTCATCACCGAGGCAAAATGACAGACAGGATTTCCTAAGCCACAGCTCTCTCTGCATGTGTGTGACTGGTGTTTATTCCTCATGCAGGACTGACCAGACCTCCCTGCTGCACTTCTATGCCGCTGTGTTAGGCACCGTCACTAGCTGTGTACTTGACCTCTGCTCACAAAAGCAACTGAAACAGTCTGCTGGAACTGAGCTGCCACGGGAGCACACCCTGGAGCAAGAAGCTTCCCGCTTATAAATATTATATTTTTTACGCCATGCTGACACATCGTCTTGGCTTCCAGGGTAGCACGACCAGTGCTGAGAAGCCCTAGCAGTGGCTCAAGGGCCATTGGGGACGGGGCTGTAGGGGGAGAGGAGGGAGAAACCTCAACTTTCCAAAACTAAACTGGACCCAAAAGTAAAGCCCTAACTATTTAGCAAAAAAAGCCCTACGGGGAATACACCTTGCCTAAAGAACAAGCATCAGACAGTGGCAAATACCCTCTTTTGCCAGAACAACCTGCATCCCCCGTGCAGGGCTTGTCAGCACAGCTGTACTAACAAACCTCTCCTAGCATACACAAGCCTAAAAGAGACACGGGGATACACCTCCAGTCCAAGCTTTTCAAAACACCTTCCACCAAATTTATTCTTTAGTAGGGATCACTGATCGTGATTGCATAATGAAAAGCACAAGGAGAATACATACTTAGAAACGTCAACTTGTATGACAAGGAAAAAACAGCTGCTTGTAATGGCAGGCATGGACGGATGCACAGGGGAGACTGCCCTACCAGTTTGGCTTGGTTTTGTCTGGTTGCTTTTCCAAAACGGTGTATGTACTATTCTGCCTAGGAAACTGGTATCACTAACTGATGAAATTTGTAACCCTTTACTAGAGCAAGCACACGTGGACAAATAGAACTGGTTGATTAAAATAGGCAGAACACAATTGAAATTATTTGAGTGGCAACTAAACAACTGCTGCTTTTAATCATGGGAGATGTTTGTATATGTGCAAGTGGGTGTAAAATTCTTCTGTTATTAAGGCAAAGCAGTGGGAAACCAAGCCTGTGGCTCACACTGCGATGGCACTCATGTTATCCTGTATCCCATGCTTGGCCTCCACTATGTCTATGAGAGCCAATACCAGCAATAAATCAGTAACTCTCTACTCTTCACATCTGGGTGTTTGTTTTTAAATCGAGATCATAGAGAAGCCCTCACAGATCTATAGCAAACACTGGAAAGAGAACCGTGCAACAGATATTATCCAGGCCCTTGCAAAGCAGATACAAACCAGCAGCATTTCTTGCTGCTCTTTCCTTAACTGGGCTGGTGCTTTATCCACTCCATCTACAATTATTTAGACTGCAGGCTCTTCAGGCCAGGGACCACCTACTGTGTGCATGTTTCTACAGTCTCCGGAACAAGGCTTCCATTTTTGCTGGTTCTCCCTAGGCTAGACCATAATAAATATGATTATTTTAACAATAACACACATTAATAATCGTTAATGCATTGCTTGAATTTTCCTTTGAAATGCAATCTGTGCTCTCCTCCCTTTCAGCAGTTTAATCGCTGGCTGAACTTTTCTCAGTTAACTGAAAGTGCCATAGGTAAGATTTTTTCCATTATCAGCACTTTTAATCTTTGAGTAATTTAAAGCAAATACATCTTTCTCTGTGATTGCAAATGAATCTAACTGTTGGGGGTTTTCTTTGTGGTTTTTTGTTTTGGGTTTGTGGTTTTTTTTCCCCGCTTTTCTGAACTTTTAAGTTATTTTCTAACAGCAACCTGTTCTGGCAGCAGTAGCGCAGACATGACATAATGCTGGCTTTAATGACTACCTAACCCTGACTGTCAGCTCTCCCCATTTCAGTGAGTGCTCTCTTCTGCCTACCAAACTCACTGTGCTCCCAGGCTGGGTCAAAGTCACAGCTCTGCATAAGACAACCGGCTCCTTTCAAAGCCCATGTCTTCCTGCACTCAGAAATGGGGCTCTACCTCGTTTAAGTGCACCAGGCTCTCTGCTCTTCCGCAGGCATCTTCAAGTTCCTGGTTCTGTGGGATGCCACACCATTCTCAGCTTTCCAGCACATCGCTGCGGGAGCGGGACCGTGATGGTTGCACTGAAAAGCATGTGGGGGCACTGGGGGGGTTGACAGGGAACAGCTGCCCGGCGCAGAGTGATCACCTTTCTGGGTGGGCATCCGCCAGCCAGAAAAATCTACGTAAATGTTATGAACTTCACTGGTATGCTGAGGAGAGTCAACCAACGCCACCCTGGACCTGAAAATAACCCCACTTCCAGAGCTGCTGGTTGGCGTCCGGCTCCCGCGTGCCTGTGAAAGAGCACAGCAGTGTCACAGGGCTGGCTGGGTCGTGTCCACACTCTCCCGCTGGGGCTGTGCTCACAGGGCACGAGGCTCTGCCATGCCCTCTGTGCCAGCAGCCAGCTGTACCTTGGAAGGAGAAAAGTCCAGTCCCCTCAAGAATCAAAAAAATCCAGCATTTCAGCCGGCTATTTAGGTTTTAAGGAACTATCTTCCTCACAGAAAGAATTCATCTCATCTTACTCCACATCAAACACAATTATATATAGGAGTGGTACGTATGACAGAGGGACTGAGGGGCCCCATCACAGACCAAAACCCCACTGTGCTAAGCACTGTACAAACACAGAGATGATCCTTTCCCCAAAGAGCTTACATCTAAGCATAAAATGGAAAAATCTCATTATTGACAGATTAATGACAATCTGTCAGAGCAACCATTCCTATTAGGAGTGTCCTGTGCAGAAAAGTAGTACAGGGCCCTTATAATTAGCTAAGGATGGCTAATCTGATGCAAAAATTGAACAGTTAAAATTAAGGACTCACCTCTACGGTAGTATTACATTAAAAATGGTGAGTGTGATATGAGTACACAGAAACATTTCAAATAGAACATGCAGATGGGTAACTCCCAGGGAATAGGCCAATGGGTGCATTTCTTTTGTGAACTTCATAAAAACTTGTAACATAACTGTCCTTAGAACTGATGTTTTTAAATAACATCTGTGGATTTTCCTCTTTCAGCCCAGTTTAGTGAGTTAGTTTTCACACCAATATTAACAAAAAAAAAAAAAAAAATCACTGAGAGGCTATGGGTTGGGGATTTTTTGCATATTAGTGTTACCTTACATATATCTGTGAAAAGAAGATTTTCCTCAAATTAATACTTCTTTCGCTTGACCATCTATAATTCAGTTATTAAATACTGGCCAAACACAATGCTAAACTTCCTGAGTCACCTAGCTTTCATAATTACAAGTTAGAACAGAAAATGTCGTAGGTATTTGTTCTGCATATACAAATTGCATCTGCACACAGGGCTTGGAACAGCCTAAGGACAATTTCACACTACTCTTGTTCAGTCTCACAGTTGCTGTCTGAGATGGAGAAGCCTTTTGATATTCAATACAATATTTGACAGTGTCGGCACGTAGATGATATCTAAGTATATGTCAAGAAACACAACTAGAAGGAGCTTGAGGAAAAAAGATCTTGCATCCTCATGTGGTGTAAATGAGCACGCACTCACGCATGCCAGGGAAAATCACGCTGATTTACACGATGTGAGCACATGGCTCTTTTCCAAGGGTAAGGACTTACTGCCCAAGGGCAAGAAACAGCCCATGACGTTATTTCATGTGGGCACATGATTTTCCTTGCATTATTACTGGGTAACTCCCAGGCGGATTCTCCCATCCTCAGGATTCTGAACTCAACTTCAAATGAAATTATTCAGACCAAAATTACCTTGACCATAAAATGTTCAGGCCCCCAGCTAGGGCCCAAAGCACTACTGTTTTACCATCTAACTTGAGCATTAGGACTTCTGGATTTTCACACATTTGTTGTGCACAGTCTTGCTATTTACTCCTGTTACACGATCACCAGGATACACCACAGTGTTTAGGTCTAACCCTGCAGTCCTGACATTAAAAAACACCCCAACCACCCAAAATTCGGTTTCAGCACTGCATTAAGCCCTTCATTACAGACCTGTAAAAGGTGTCTACAACCAAACATCACAGCGGCAAGCAAACTCTTTTGTACTGAAATGCAAAATATATGCAATTTTAGTAGTTCAATAAAAACAAGACAAACGTTCCAAAGTGCTTGCTGATCAATGGGATGAAATGAGTATGCTAAATATGAGAAGACTGAGCTTGGAATTTACTGAAATCATATGAGAGAACACAAACGGGCAATTCTACTTCTCTAAAAATTAGTATTTGTCAAATTTTGACGTGGCAGCCATTGATACTTTAAGAAATCTATTTATGGCTTATGCACTGCTTTAAGAAACTTCCAAAGATGAAGGAGAAACTGGTTCCGGATTTCATACAGTTAATGTATTATACCACAAAATGCCTATTTTTTATATTTTTCATTGACACACACTGATATACATAATGCCATTTGAAAAAATGGCAGCTTTGTCTGTACGTAATAACTACAAGGCGTGGGTAAGAAACAGCTAAAGCATAAAACCCTAAGGACAAGGCTTCATTGTGAGCATTAAATAATTATTACAATGTAAAATTAGTCAGAGTAATATCTCTGTTTTACTTCAAGCGATGTGAGGTCTGATCCAGAGATGAATTTACTGTCAACTCTAGTTACAATGGCATTTCACACTGTATTTTTTGCTTATAATTAAAGGGGAAAAATCCATTTTATTTTTTTACCAGCCAGTTTCATATATTAAATCCAATTTCTGATAATAATTAGTTTTAGACTTTAAACTTGCCCTAGTTTTATTTGGAAGTGTATCTGAATTTGTTTCTACTTATGTAAACAGCTCTTTACCAGAAGAAATTGACTACGCGGGGGAGAAACAGTGGGGTTTCTGTCTGTCTTCTCCCAAAGGTAACAAATAGATATCAGGAATTTTGAAATTAATAATTTTGACAGGAAAATAATGTTCTTTAAATACCATTATAATTTTTACACAATAGACACAACATAGGGTCTTGCAGCTGGCACTATACTTTCAAATAATGCCTATACTTAAATTCAGTCAAGGCTCTATATTTACCAAAAGAAACCCGGTATATAAATTCTTCTTGGTAGAGGAGCTGTGAAAATGATTAATAAAAAATGCTGCATTAAACTGAATGTTAGCATTAAGAAACCTGTTATATACCTATCTGATTATTATTTATATTGAGTAGCACCCTCCATTTCAAATCCAAGCACACGCTCTCGCTGTGCTGAATTTAAAAAAATTACTAAATAAATTAATAAATACACTGCAGCAGGTCCAACTGGCAGGGCCAGCACGGTAATTGCCCCCTACTTCTGCCATGGCTATAGGACAAAAAAGCCCACACCTGAAAACAAGGCAAAGAAATCCTATGGGGGTCTGTCAGGTGTGGCCCACCAGTGAAAGCCTCTTCTGAAGGGTCTTCCCCTCCCACAGCACAGGTCTTTTCCTTGAGGAAAGGAAACACTTTTTTTCCTGGAGTCTATGCAGATCCAAACCGACGACAGCTGAAATATATGTCATTCTAATGGATTCTGTCATAACTGGGCAAAACACAGCAATGTTAGAAAGCATTTATCAAAGATATGACAAGGCTTTCAAATTATGCTGCCTTTCAACCCACTGCTTAATAAAAATGTGCGAAGTGATAGAACTCTTTACCTCGTCAACATCACTAGCTCACTAGCAGCAATAGACTTATTTTCTTTGGGAGCAGCTATTCAGAAGTAACTTGACTGAACTTCAGAGTCATAATTATAGAAACTATAGTTGAGGGATTTAAAAAAAAAACACCTGTGCAACAAAGTAATTATATCAACCTATTATCTTTAAAAAACATTTCAGCTCTAATAAAGTTGCTTGCTTTTCTTTCCCAAGATGAACAAAAATTCTCTTGTTCACATCAGTCCTGCAGCTCCCGTGAAAGGGGAGTCTGGCCTGAGCCAGGACTGCAGCCTGGGCTCTGCTCGTCTGTCCTGCACTGCTGCAAAAGATGCACAACTGCAAAAGACAATTCAGCTGCTTAGACTTGGATGGTAAACTCTCTCAAGCTTTCTACTCTGCTCAGTGTTTCTTACATGCTACCTTAATACAAATAAGAGTAAAGAATATATAGTAAGTTTTCAAAAGCTTACTACGAGGACAACCCCTTATGCCCTCAGAAGTCAAGAGAAGTTTTTACATTGACTCAAGTGGGGTCAGGAGGCGTCGGAGAAGCTCACGTCCCACTGAAGACACCAATGAGTTTCCACTAGGCTAAGAAGTAAAATTACTGAACAGAAAGTTGGTTCGGTTTTATCTCAAACAGGGACACTCAGCTACCAAAACAAGCCCCCATCTTGTGTCATCCTCAAGCATACACCAAATATTGCTCAGTTTTCACACATACACAAGAAACCTCCTTCAAAGTCTTCAGATTTCAATGAAACCAGGAGTTCACCAACAGTGTTTAATTTTGATAGACTGCAGTTCAGCAAAGTATGCACAAACATGTCTAGTATTAGCTGCTTGGAAGTCTTCTGGCTGTCTTTGGGATGTGAAGTGTCCTCAGCTACAGCCCTGTACACAGCAGTTATTTGTAAATCTCTGGTTACTGAGGTGGCACAACAACTTGCTGTGAGCATCTCTGACAGGGAGGTCTGTTTTAGTTCTTGCCTGTTTATCAATTTAGAGGTCTAGATTTAAGCAATCAGTTTTGTATTTTTTTGCCTTTTGGGTCTTAATCTGGCTGTTACCACAAATCACGGAATTGTCAGAGTCGGAAGTGACCTTCTAGAGATCATCTAGTCCAACTCCCCTGGTCAAAGCAGGATTGCCTATAGCACATTACTCAGGACTGCATCCAGGCAGGTCTCAAAGATCTCCAGAGAAGGGGACCCCATAACCTCCCTGGGCAGCCTGCTCCAGTGCTCCACCACCCCCACCACAAACTGTGACTTAAAGTGTTAAGAAATACAGTGCATAAAAAACCTGATTATATCTTAATATCTTAGTTTTTATATATGAAGGATTCCATTGCTTACAAATACACTTACATTTCCTTCCCTAGTAAACTTTGTGCACTCTGTCTGTTTGGTACTAACCTAGAGTCAAAAACCCTAACATCAAATTTCCATGATAAAGCTCCAAATGCTTTACATTTCTCTCATGGCCATTTCTCTCCCTGTCTTCTACTTACAGCACTGAAACAGAGACAAAATCCAAATTCACCTCAGGTTCTGAAATTCCCTCCTCTGGTTCCCCATTTCTTTATTTCTACAGCATTTGTGCCTATGTTCCACACCTGACAAAACAGCCATTCCTGTTTAACCTGCCCTGACTGCTTCTGTTAAAGTCCTGCCATCCAGACTCCACAAGCCTTTGCCCTCACTGCTCCTCACTGGTCACAAGTGAGAAATGTGACCCATCAGCTGTTGCAGGGCTTTCTGCAGGCACCTGTTGTTACCTTGCTGCAGGAGCTGATGTACCAAGCTGCCCAGTATAGGTGTCCCATCACAGAAAGAGGTAAACTCACTGCTGCCATGGGTATGCCAGGAAGCTGAAGAAGACAGCACTGTTCTGAAGGGGCAAAATCTTCCCTTTGGACACCCTTTCAGGAAATGGTCACAAAGCCTAAAATCCCACTGATGACCCAGAAATCTGTGAAGCTGTGAAGGAGAACTCAGGTACTTAAACAGATACTGGTATTACAAGTTTTAACTGGACTGGTACTAAATGATATACAGCCTTGCCCTGTTTCTACACATAGGCTTGCATTTCCCTCTAAGTGAGGCACCAGTGCAGGAAACCCAGACACAAAAACTATGTCTCTCCCTGGACTGTGATTTCTGCCCCCAGGTACCAGCCCCTCCTGTCCCAGGCTCACCACACTCACGGACCTGGGGATTCGCTTTTTGTCTCACCTCACCACTGCACTTCAGCCTCCACCACAGTCTTGGTATCTTAGATTATGAATCAAGAGGGCAATGCTGTAAAATAAACTCACCAGTCACATGCCTCTTCTATGCTGATTTCTCCCAGAGCTGCTAATAAAACCCATTATGTTAAAACACACACAAAGTGGTCAGGCACATACAGACACGCATGCATACCCCTATTTATTAGGCATTATTTAGTTAGGCACTATTATTTAGTGGCTTTGTATTTCAGGTAGTATATCAGAGCCCTAAACAGAATTTTTAATTCATACATTAAGCAGTTAGTCCTTTGGCAAGAAATTAACTTGAGCCTCCATTTTCAACAAGTTACTGATTTTGCATGGGTTGTCCAGGGATGTTCAGCCCAAACCATGCACAGCACGGGTGTTCAGCCCCAGCTGCCTGAAAGGACCTCCAGCAGAGCAGCGGCTACCCAGACAACAGGATCACTGGGCAAACTGTGCAGAGCAGGCTGGGTTTCTCATGCATGCAGCACCTCATACCCACAACCCTAATTTGGCGGGAATACTGTTAAAAATAACCCATGACCTCAGCTGAACCTTCCACAGCCACACAGTTTTGCCTGACAATGGTCTTTCACAATATTCAATATGTGAAATAAAATCCCTGCCAATTTTCAGTACAAAGTGAAATCCTGGCTTGTGACATCCCAAAATGGAACAGTAAGAATATATACAAAAAAATCCCTGTCAGCAATCTCCTGACTCCAGTGGCTATAAGCCAGATTTTTCACAACACAATTTTCCAGAGCAGCTGGTTTTCAGGCCATAATCTCACCTCAACTGTGCTGAAGAAACTCTGGTGGAGCTGCACGGGTGAATCCGGCTTTTTATGTGTGACCTGCTATCACGTTTTTGTCCACAGAATTTTGTTCTGTATTTTAGCATCATTCTTCTTAACAACCTGCAAGACAATTTTCTTCAAAGAAAGCTCTTATTAGGCTTTATATCTATGACCTTAGGTTATCTTTTATAGTTTAATCTGCACAAGCTTAGAAATCAAGTTTTGCCTGTGGTAGCCAGCCCATCAATTCATTCGATTGTCCAGTACAACTTCCAATTCTCCCAAGCAATTTGACAATTGCGAGTATTTCACATTGCAAGTTATGAAGTCTAGTGTTGCAAAAATAATGAGACCTAGAATTACACACAGCATTGCAAGTCTACTCATTTAACCATGAATTTTCAGGTAATTTAGATGTTTCAATAACAGGCATACTATACGCCAACCTGTCATATTACTCTTATCAGAAAAATGTCATGTGTCTCTCTCCTTGCTTGTACACATGTCAACTCTCAGACTCTTATTGAACCTTACCTAATTCACAGGATACATAATCAAAATACATTATTTTTAATGGATGGTTTCATATATAGCAGAGCCCTCCAGCCACTAAATATGCTCTCAAGTCATTTACTAAGATGTGTAATTTATTCATGGGGGATACATGAATCCTCCTTGATGAGAAAGACAGAAGAAACCTGGGTCAGTTCGGCCCACTAGCGGCACAGGGCCAGACTCTGCTCCTGGTGACTTCTGCCACAAGTGGGCGAGGATAGCAGTGTCCTACCTTGTCCTGTGGTCCTGCACAAGAAAGGCCTCTTGCTTGCCTACCCTGGAGTCAAACGCTTGTGAAGGCTGGAAAGCTACCATCCACAGCCACCCACTCCAACCCTTTGCTGGGGGTTAGGACACTTGTCACTAGCTCCTGACAAGCAGACTGGCCACAGCATGTCTTGGGCACATCTGCTGCTGAGAAAATAACTTTTCAAGGACAAAGGTGGTCCAGGAGGTGGGAGAGGGCAGCAAGTGCAGAAATGGCTGGGGCATGAGTCACTGTGGCAGGGCAGAAAGCCCTTGCTCCTGCCAGGAACTGTGGAGGAGGCACCTCGCCCCCACTGCTGGGAGGGACAGAGTGCCCGGGCGCTCCTGGCAGGACCAGGGCTCTGGGCAGCAATGATGCTGCAGGTGGCAGCATCATAAATAACATAAATCATAACAGATCACAAATCACATGATTCGTGGAATGTGAGGAATTTATGAAATGTCATGTGATTATATGAAATCATAAATAAAAATGAGAAACTAAAAATGCAGCCACCCAGCTCCAACAGACCAGAGAGCAGTCTGGCCTGGCCACACCCACGCAGTGATGCCTGCTCTCCCCTATCACCAGACACAATTTCTCTCCCACTTTCTCCTCCTTCACCTACTGGCTTAATCACCGCATGCCCCGGTGGGTGGGAGTGGAGACAGGCTGCATGTGCATAGCTCAGTGCCCGGCCTAGAAATGTGATTCACAACTGTTTACATGGCCCAAGTTTAGCAACCTGAAACAATATCTCAAATCCCCGTTACTGCTGTATTTAAAGTTAGCTTTACTTCTTAGTGCTTTTAGTTCTGCAGTTAATCTGCAGTTTGGACCCAGTGAACTCAGAAGCCTTACAATATGCTATAGTATGGGGTTAACCTGCAGTATCTTCTTAAGTTACATGGATGGTTTAATTCAAAGAAAAATGAGCAGGTACAGAAAAGCCAGTCTGAAGGCAGATTGTAAACACTGTGCTGCTTTCAGCAAGTTCAATTCAATTCCAGTTCTGATCTGATATTTTTATAGATTTAATGAATCTGTCAAGTTGATACCAAGAAATGGGATAAGTGAGCAGTCAGCTTTGTTGTTCAGGATTTGTTTTCACCTTTCCTATTAAAAACAAAAAACCCAACCAATTAATGGGAAACATTAAAATGTAAGAATGCAACAGCTTCTAAACATATGGGAGCTTTCATTTGAGCAAGAATTTTCCCTGGAAAAGATTGAGGTGAGCTCACAACTTTCAATCAAATCTCTCTCTCTTTCTAAAAAAAACTTAATTGAGGTTGGTTAAGGTTATCACACAACAGGTGAACTTACACAACTTAAGAGACTGGCTTTACTAGAATGAATTATCGATGTCTTACTTTCATAAGTGAATGACTTGCAAAAAACAGCACACTGTACATTTCGCTGCTGCAAGCTCTGCAGTCTTAATGCAGCTCTGAGAAAATAAGCCAAATTCTTTCTCTGAATTGCAATGAAAACAAGACTGTAAAGGATACAGTTACTTTGGAAACAGGTAAGTCTTTAAAATGTTAAAAACAATTCCTGCACCTGAATCCCATTGATAATTTATGTGGTTTTATAACTGTTTTTCCTGTTTTCAGAAGTTTTTCTCTTCCCTGCTAATTGACAGAAGCTGAACATCTATTTCAGTGGAGCTCTGCCAGTTTATACAAGCTGAGGATGTGGCCCATATTTTTAAAAAGGGAGGTCCTTTCCACTGTTTTGCTGTCTGCCAAGCTCTACTTTAAGCTAATTAAATAACATCAAGTTCTAGCAGGCGTTTTCAGGCCATTAGAGTATTCCATTTCTGGACCCCTAGAGGTACCTAGCAAGTCTGGCTTCAGGAGAACTGAGCCATAGATTCAAAGGTGCTGACAATGCTAAATGTTTTAAAAGTTGGAAAATATGCTGACAGTTTGGACACTCTCTGTGGTTTCCATCTGAAGGGAGTTTGTGTTAAGATCTGTGAATGTGAGCAAACAATCTCACCCATTTGGAGTTACTGGGGGATCACCTTCAAGTATCTGTTTTTTCAACTGCGTCAGTTGTTAAGCCAGATAGCACGGGAAACAAACCTGTGTAGTGCCCCATGGTAGACTGAAGGGTGCAGACAGCTTGCTCCTGATAAAGTGTGAGGCTATTTATCACATTGAATGGTTCCCCCCTTCAGCAGTCCTCCAGTTCCCAACTTTGCCTACCCTTTGCAACCCACAAGTTGCTCTGCCCACTGCCTCATCCCATCCTGAACCCTCCAGCTTCCTCCCAGCACCCTGGAGCTGCGATGCTGGCAGTAGGGATGAGGAGCAGCAACTGGTCTTGGGAAAAAGAAAAGCATTTTATTTACCATCTACTTTACAATTACAAATATAACAAACATCGAATGTCTCTGAGATACCTAAATGAACAGTTACTCCATGTAACCATGGATTTCCTATCATTTGTAGCATTTTCTTTCCCACTCTGCTATTCATGTGATAAACCCACTTATGCTACTGGTCTTAAAACAGACTGTAAACAGCCGGAGCAGAGATTGTCTCATCTTATGTGCACAAGACCAAGTACAATGGAGCCTTTATCCTGCCTGCAGACTTTCAGCACTGCTATAATTCAAATACTACTAATAATGATAGTGAATGTGGAATAGTATGAGCGCGACATTAATATGAACAGAGAATAACCCTCTATCAACCAGCAGCTCTACAGAATAATGGAGTACACCACCAATATTGGTAGGGTTTGCACGAATCCTGCTTTTTATCCTGAAAGAACCCAAAACACCGTCTCAAATCTATGGGAAGACTGTTTCTAACACATGATATTGAATGAAGCCTTTTTATCAAAATGCAGCAGCCCCACATGCCATTTGGGGCTAAAAAGGAGAATGATCTTTGCCAGCTGAAACTGTCACTAGAAAAGGGAAGGGAGGCCAGTGTGTACCAGCATGGCTGAACAACAAGCTCTGGCTTCTGCTCTGCCTAGGATAAAATGAGAATTACCCCAGCCTAAATCAGCCTCTCATCCATTGCACCGACCACTAAATAAAAATTAAAAAAAACCAAACTAAAAAGAAACAAAAGCCCAACAAACCAAGCATTAATAAGCAAAACATCCAGCAAACAAGAAAACAGTACTTCTCGCACAGCCTCTCATGCCAGCAGCGTCCTAGTTTCAGTCCAGACATAAGTGTCAGATCAATACACCAGTAAGATTTCACTGCCGTTTCAATAACAGACCCACATCTTCAAGTAAGCCTCTACAGAAGTGTGTGCATGTGGACACATCTCTGTATAAACGTCAAACATGATTTAAGAATGTCATCCTACACCAACAAAGTCGTATTAGTACAAATCCATGCCTATTGTAGCTGTATGAGTCATATGAGTACATGGCAGATATTTTAATACCACTTTAATAGCTAATATAAATAAGCCTAAATCTCCAGCGTAACTTTGATTTATATGACCACAATCGCTCTTCTCCTTCCCTTCCTAATTAATCTATTATATGGAACCAGAACTCACAGATTAACCTTGAAATTATGTACAGTAAAGGAAAACAAATAGGACTACAATGTTCGACACAGATGATCAGTGTACAGCGATGTCTTCTTGACGAAGCTGGAGCTGGCTGAAACGGCCCAGGTTTGGAGGGGGTACAGGTTTCTTCATGGACCTGGGAAAAGGTCCGTGCCCACGAGGCCCACGGGCTGGACTGTATTATGGGCAAAGGAAGACTGCGTGGGGTAAGATGCAAGACACTGTAGAAAAGGCCCAGAAGTAAAGTAGTATTTTAAAATGCACAGTATTCCTGGCAAGTCACATACTTTAAAACTGGATGTAAATCATTGCAGACTTCAACTTTTGCTTCCACGGAACTTTTTTAATGTTTTTGCTTTCACACACAGGGCCCTGTTCAGCATCTTGCTGCCATGGTGTTTTTCTATCTTGACAATTCACTTCCGTGAGCAGGCATGCAGCCAACTCAAATGAGACTCAACGCAGTGAAAAGCCCTTCAGGTAAACAGTGTGATAAGCTAAACTGCAAAAACGAGACAATGTTTTTGGACTATGAGGCAGTTGCTATGGAGACGGTTGCTAATTAACTGCATTCAGCCAAGAGAACAAAGGGTTTAAGGGCAGACAGGACTCTGTATCTTAGAGTGAGCAATGCATAACGTCTTATGCAATCTGCACATCTATCATATCTGGAATACCTGAGCCTTTGCTTAGGTTGCAAAATACCTCAAGAAATGACAACAGGGTGCTTTGTTCCTTTAAATTTGAGCTAATTTTTAGGTAATTAATGATCTATCAGTATTTAAAAAACAAACAAAATCCATACTTAGAAGTCACAGGTATCATGAATCAACGCATCAAGTCAGGACTGTATTAAACATTGAAATGATTTACATTCATTCAGAGTTACTGCTTTCACAGCTAATAAAAATGCAATTGAAAAATCACTTCCAAGACAATATAATGTACCTAATCTATTATTCTCTCTTGCATCTTAAAAATTATTAGTTTAAAATGCTTGGAAAGCTTAGACTAATTAATTCTTCAATTGCTTCCTCAACAAAGTTCTTAGAAATATACTTTGGACCTAAATACTGTATTTACATTGAAATGGGCTATTCTGAAGAGACATCGAGCCACGCTATTTTAAAAGGCTTATATTTTGGGATAGTTATGTATTATAACTCTACTACTTCTATAATGCACTATAGCACTACAGTACCAGAAAAAACATAAACTTGTGAGAAGCGACATAAATCCCAGCGCAGCACAGTCCCAGTATATGGAATCCCCATGTGTTACTGGGGAAACTGCCCATGTGCAGAGCATCCCCCTGTACACCCAAGGGCCAGGGCATTCACCAAGACCTGACAAGCCTTGCAGCAGGCAAGAACTGCACAGGTTGTGCTTGGGCCAGACCAGGCACCTCTGTACAGTATATGGGAAGATTGCAACTCACTATTCACATGAAGACTTCAAAAGCTGACTTCTTTTCCAAAGTGAAAGCTGAGAAAACCAATAAAGAGCCAGTTGCTCATTAGAAAGCCCCATCCATTAGAGATGAAAAGTCAATGGATAAAATACATCTGTGCTAACACAAGATTTCTTTAAGTCTGTATAAATAAGGCAACACTTTTCATTTTTAACTCACTAAATCTATGACTTAAATAAAAACAAAACAGTGATTTTGTTTATTTTAGTGATTTAGATACTGTTAGGAATGAAAGGGTCACAATCAATTTTGAAGTTAAGTCCTTACTAAGGGAAACAGGATGAGTTCACACCTCATATGAGTGTATTACTTCAGCAAAGCTTGCTACACACTGAACTAGAACTATATTAATTTACTACACTAAAGCCTAAGGTTTGGGATTTTTTTGACATTTTAAATTATGAGGCATCTGCAAACAGATCCTAAATCTGAATTGCACATGGATTTTCCACACCAGCCAATTCAGATTGCCCCTAGACATCCCCTCCAGCATTAATCACTCACCCACGCTACTGTAGTTCATATTTCTTCTACAGAAACAGAGGTCTGCAAGATTCTTAAACTCTTGCCTAGAAATTAGAAATTATTACTTATGTGGCAAACTAAGTTTTAAACATAAGGGACCCAATTCTGCCTTCAGTTACACTGCCATAAATCTTTAACAACTCTATTAGATTTATAACAGTGTAACTGAGGAGGAAATTGAGCCCAAGATATTTTCTAAATCGGTAATTAAATAGCAGAATTTTAGCTTGGCACAGAGTAAAGACCTCTTAGATTACATCTTTGGATAAGGCTACATACTTTTTTGTTCCTTGAATAATGATGTTATGAACGAATTAAATCATCTTATTTTCACTAGCCTCTATATTACTCTGTGGAAGGACCACATCATCTCACGGAGCATCAACATGGGGCTAAATATTGCCTCTTTCCCATCCGCTTTCTTTCACTCTTCTCCATATAAATGTTAGACTCTTTAGAGCTGTCTGTTATTTGTACATGGTATATAGCACCTCAAGGACCTTTTCTTGTTTGGTTTCAAGGAACTACTATATTAAACAAATGTCTACTAATAATAAAATGGCATTTAGCCAGCTCCTAGAGGTGCAAGGCATCCTGTGGTCACATTATGCAGAGCCTGTACTTTTCAGAAGATGCAGCCTGCTCTCCCAGCGCACAGGATGTGGTGCAGGAAACATGGTTTTGCCACAGTAGCCCTAAGCTCCCCAAGGGTCACTAGATAAACTGTGAAAGGGGCCCCTTCAGCATTAAAACATAGATGGCACTGGGAGGGAAGAGGGCTCAATTCCCAGCTCTGCTATAAAACTCTTGATGACATCAGACAAGTTATTTAATCTCTCTAGACTTCTTTTCTTCAACGGAGTAAAGGCAGCTTGCAAAACTTCCTGTCTCGTCATTTTAATAGAAGTGTTTTTCTCATGGCTATTTTACCTCATTTTTCTCTTTGCTCAGTATTTCCAGTTCTAATGCATCCTTACTATTATTTACCACTTTGCTAACCTCATATGCCAGAGTCTACACCATCCTCACTGTCCCTGTATGTGTCATACTTACAGGGGTGAGTGGGAGGCTGTAACCTGGGACAACTACTACCAAATGGGGGCTAAGAGAGATCAATAACCTTTGGGGCAGTCAGGCCAGGCCAAAGAGTTTTCTGAACTGTTCCACCTGCCAGTGACACACCTCTGCAATCCCAGCTATATAGCTTCAATAGTCTTTTTTCACTACCTCGCAGGATGGAAAATTCTGTAGGTATACACATACCATACACTATCCCTTACAGTAATTCTTCTCAGCGCTTTCACAGCCTTTGGTGATTAGGCCTCCTATAGCTAAAAATACACCATGCAGTCTATATATGTAACAGACAATATATGCCTGCATACCTCACCTATCTAAATATATGACTACATACCTATCTAATAACAGCTACAAATACGAATCATAACATTTCTCTGCAGATAACTCTCATAGCAGGTTGCAGTCAGTCACCAAAGCAAAGAAGGAAGGTCCCAGCCAAGAGGTAGCCAATTCGCTGTGTGTAGATCTCCTTGTTGAGGTTTCTTAAATACATTTTAATTGGCTGGCAAAGAACACATTATATTCACACACATATACTTGCACATATATGCATGTAGCTATTAGGAAGCACTTATTTCACCATTAATTGTACTAAAAAGTTTATTGCTGACAGTCTATCCAAGGCAGAGCTAAACAAATGAACATGCAATTCTTGTTCAAAGACTTAAATGCTGAAGTTACCAGATGACATGAAAGCATATGTTAAAACGATTCAAAGACTACATTCACTATGGAAAATTATTTTACTAGTTATCTACAGTTCTCAACAATACCCACAAACAACAGTAAGCCTGCTGTCCTCAACTACCTAGAATTAACATTTTCTTTTTCCTGAAGTCAAAAACAGTAGTGTCACCTGTTAGTTTAGGGGTAAAACTGATGCTGAATCTAAGTGGCTGAAGATGCTTTTTTTCATCTGTGTTCCCTACTCATTGCATTGCTAGCATAACATATAAGGCAATTTAAACTATGATTTCTATTTCAGTAACGCTTTTCCATGCTAACCAAACACCAGCTGATGTTAAGGTATAAGTAAGCAAAAGTGAGGCAGCTTCAGGCAAATAAGCTTGAAATATTTTAGCTTTGCTGCAACAATAAGGCATGCCGAAAAAGCATTTTGTTCCTTATCTGCAAACGTAGTATAATCTACCTCACCTGCTTCCACACAGATTACTGGAATATGCTCCCTAACACCCTCAGGCATATATTCTGTGCTGCTGTCCCCAAAACTATCAGATATCAAGTATGATACTGTTGCCTATAGACAAACCAAGATTCAGCCCAAGCCAAATCCATCGCTGCCTGTTGGGTTCCCAGTCTGTCCCCTCCAAGGACAACCAAACAAGGAACTGGATTTATGATCTGATCTTTTTTGACGGCTCATACACACAGTAACCTCTGGCAAGCTTACTGCCCCCTTACAAAGGCAGGCCAGATTTTGCACTAACTTTAATTCTGTGCCAATTTGCTAAATTCGATCAGATTGTGTGGGTGCAAGACAGCCCAGTCTCTGGATTTCTCTCTCTTTTTTTTTTTTTTTTTAAAAAAAAACAGAACAGAAAGGAGATCTCAGTAAAAAAAATGAGATCTGCCTACATCCAGGAAAATCCTCAGGATTCTTTGACCTAGTTGGAGATGGTCGTTGTAGGAAGGCTATCATTAAGCAGTTGCAACAGTGATGCTGACTTCTCACACCAGAGGATGCGCATGTTGACCACATTTTCTATTAACAGCGCTTATTTGAGTCCTCTGTAGGTAAAATTCTAATGGTGTTTGACTGACATCCCAGCAACTCCCATGGTGTGCAATGGTATCTCAGGGTTTCAGTTTCCCCATGAATTTGGGATACATTGGTGTCCCTTTTAAAATAGGTCTAACAAGCCATACTACTTCCCTATGTTTAAAAGAGTATTCAGGAGATGGAATTAGCACATTTACGTTCATCTCCTTCCTCCTTCCCCAAATCATATTATTTTTGCTTACAAAACCATATCTTTAATCATCTAATGTAAAAATTTTGGTATGCCTAGAAAAAAGCCAGAAAATCTTCAGAGGAGCCTTTTTCTACCATTACTTCTGCTGAAAGTCTGTAAACTGGTAATCCATTAATGTCCAATCCTGTAACTATATGGTCACACTAAAATAATCTAGAAACCCAGACTCTGAAGTGTTTCTCTCTGATGTTCCAGACCAAGTGTCCCACATGAAATTGTTTGTAGGATAGGAAAATATTCACATATTCCTGCATGCATCTGTGAGGAAATCCCTGTAAGACACAGTTAAGATAGATATTAATTTTGAAAAGTATTTCCCTTAGGAAATTGTGTAAGACTCATGTCACAACAACCACAGCATTTACCCTCCAACAGTTAGCCGGGGCTCAGTCCTGTAAGGTGTGGACTGGGATATAAGCCTGCTTCTCGGAAAAATGCATGTCCCCAGAAAACCAAAGATGCTGTAAAAAGTTCTTTGTGCTGCCACTGCTCCTTGTTCCCTGTAGTGTTATTTGTGATCACACCCACTCTGAGCAAATCCATTAGGGGAGAGGAGGAACGTCAGGATGGAGTTTCTCTCCCGACATGGTTCAGATGGCTGGCTTGCACCACTCATCTCACTGGCTCCAGCTCCACCTGGCTTGTACAGCTGGCTAGGAGTCTCCAATTCCAGCAGCTCTTGGATGCTAGTGAGAGACATGGTGATGGTGTTGACTGAAGTGGTGATGGTTATGGGGTCAGTTTTTTGAACAATTATTTTACTGTTACTGGTCATGTGAGATGCTCTATGCACTGTCCAAGTCTCTCTCTTTATAAAACAACAGTTTCAATGGTTTTTTACCTCTTCTGCGTCCATCAGAATGCCCAGAAGAGGGGTCTTTAACATGAACATAGCTCACCTTCCACAACCCTGCATAAGCACTTTACTGGGAACGTGAGCCAATGAGCTGCTGCTATGATTGTGTGAGGTAATTCAACTGGTATTTGGAAAGAAATGAAGGAGACACTTCCACCATAATCTCATAGAATGGTTAAAGTTGGAAGGGACCTTAAAGACCATCAAGTTCCAACAGTCCATCATAACTCCCAAGAACACGTGAGCCTTACTCGTCAACTCAAGTTGTCCCCAGGTTGTCTGAACTAGAAGGTGTTCACCCTGACATGCTTCTAGGAGGGATCCCAGTTCCTCAAGAAACGAGATCAAATAAATGAGTACATTTTACGCTATCCACACACAGGATTTTCAATTATCTTGAGCTCTCAGTACTGTGCAACCAACTAACACACTTCATCAGCCCGATCAATGCTGTTTTAACTTCCTCCTAGTGCAACAACCTTATTTCTTAAGGCTGTAAAACTATGCCTTCTGCAATTACAGGATCACTAGTTCACCTTGTGAAACCAGTGCTGGAAGAAAAATGAGCTCATATAAATCATACTAGACAGTCACCTAAACATATCCTGGATCTTCTAGTGAGGTTGCATCTCTTTAGGGCTCTCATGCTAACATGCGTCATTTCTAAGCAAGGGTTTTACTAAAGGAACAATGTCATAAAGAAAAACATCCTCTTACTCTGTTTAGTATAGCCACTTGAATAGGACTAGGCACTAAACGACTCTTAAGTGGTCAAACATCTGAACTGAACCTGCCCTTGTAGCTTCCGCCTAGTTCCAGGCAAGAACTAATGGTGCTAGTAACTCCTCCATACAAGGGTACTTACTTAACACTGGAAGACTTGGGCACTATCCATACAGCTTCCCACGAACAGGCTATAAACAACTTTCTGCAAGCTCTTCTTTATATGGATGGCTGAAGAGAACATACTTAGCAGAGAGAAGACAAAAACCAAAGTGCACTTCCAAAGGATGACCTGCTCTTTTTGATGTATGATTATTCAGCAAAACTTTCTAGTATAACTTCCCATTTCCTTTGGAATACATCATTCTCCTGATCCAATACAGCCCGATGGAGTTCATGATGGCTGTGCCATGTATGACCTTGCAGAGCATTACTCACACTTTCAAATGTGGTGCTTCCCACAAGCCTGCTCTCTTCTGCCTGCTCCCCAGGTAGGAGCCAATACACTTAGCATGCACAGCTCTTACAGTCTCACTTATATTTTCCCTTGAGGATGGCAGCTTAAGGCAGAGTGAAAAAAATAAAGATTCTCTATCTCATGAAGACTCTACCACTTTATCCCAAACCATTGACAATTTATTCTTGAAAGCCCAAATAGAAAGATTAAACCCTGATCCCCCACATTCCAGAAATCCTCAACAACAAGCCAAACCCTTTCATTTCTAATGACAGCAGTGCGTATTGCTCGGCTCTACAAAAGCAGATTGCTCCTTGCAAGCACAGCATGATGATGTTGCAAGAATATCCCCAGATTGCAAAAATGTTTATAGGCAGATTGGTTCATAATCTGAGTAATTTAAATAGTAACTTTTGGAACAGATACTGTATCTCTGAACCTTCATTTTCTTCACGTTTAACTGATTGCTCAGCACAGGCTTGCAGCCTGCCTTCGTGCATGCACTGTGCCATGATGTAATACAGTGAGCAATCACAGGATTGCAAGAATGTTTCTAGACAGATTTGTTTACAATCTAAGAAACCCGAATAGTAACTTTCAGAATAGGAGTCCTATCTCCAATGCATTTTGTGTATGTTGCTGTGAGACCAAAAAGAAAAAATAATAAAAAAAAATACAAGAGTGTATCTTTGTACAATGATTGCAATAACAGATGAATAAACATGCAACTTGATACTTCACATCTGGTATTTCATCACTCCAAATACCTTATTCACATTCAAATATATTTAATACTGTGGAAAATTTATAAGGTAGTGAAGTCTTTATAGAGGCAGTAACTCGCATGGAACTTTTAAAATTAAAAGCAATAGTAAAAATAATTTGTAACATGTTACTGTATTCTTCATAAAGTTAGTTACCTTGCAGTTTCCTAATGGAAATCCAGAAAGACACCTAATAATAGCAGTTAGCTACAGGGTCACACAAGCCTACAGAATAGGATTTCTTTCGCCGATGTACTAGTTCAAAGTTCAATTTTTACTAGTCAATTTATACAAGGTGTTTTGGAAATGAAGACTATTATTAGTCATCATGCAAAAATTCTATCATCTGAGCAGAAATTTTTATGGAAGTATCATTTTCCCTTTACTGTCATGGTAATGCAGTCCAAGGAATTTTATGCATGACCTAATAAACATATACAACAGTTTTGAAAGGCTGCTATGCACCTTCTCATGTCAATTGGTACTCATTCTTCTCTGTAAAACAACTAAACACGCTACAAAACTCCCTTTTAAAATAATCATTAACAGACTCTTAAGTATTTTTTTTTCAGAGATTAATACCTCCGATGGCACTAAAATTTCATTCATAATTGAAGAGCTGTTTACAGGTCTCAAAAATTAAAATCAAACTATTTTCTTGTCTTAAAGGCAAAATCCGTCTTCGCTATCTTGAAGCTAAGTTAGCAATGCTGATAGTAACATGTCTGCAGGCATTATTACAATTGCCAGCAACTTATGTTACTTTGGCATTGTCCCTGGAGTTGCACTAGTTATGTCTCTCTATAGCTAAATTTCAAAAAAAAAAAAAAAAAAAAAAGAAAGATGAAAACATGCACACGGGGCCAAATCCATTCCCGTGGTAACTCAAGTGACTTCAGTGTTACACCAGGGATAAAAGTAAGGCTGCATTTCACAGCAGCTTTCATTCTTGTAATCTTTTCCAAAACACTCTCCCAGGAGCAAAGACAAGCACAGGCAAATATCCTGCCAATAAGTGAGTTCACAGGAATTGCTACGAGTAACTAAACTGTCAGCAGTAAAAGAACAACAATTGGAACAAACTACAAATACAGGACAGCCAATGCCCTCTAATGGGCTAGAATTTTACTATGTGCTGGATAAACAAGGACACAGAAATTCATCAGAATTGATCTCTGAGAGGGGAGTCAAATTCTAGGGTGTCCCACTTTGTATTAATGGATTATATATGTGGTTTACCAGTGCTCCTTTTGAAATGGTACAGATGAAAAAATTCTTACCAATACCATGCAAGACATACGGAAATGGGTCTAAGAGTCGAGCCTTTCCTCCATGCTTTTCCTCTACGCTCAACTGCTTCCACAGAGATAGAGCACCTCTATCCTCCTTCAATCTTTTGTATTTGTTCCCTCCTCACCTTTGTTTTTATTTTATTTACTACTAGTCAATACTGTACTAGGAGCAAAACCAGAACTGTAAGACCAGCACAACCACACAAGCACAGGCACACAGGAAGTGGGGAAGGAATGATGGATAGTGCTTTCCTGCAGAAACTTTATCACTGGTCCCTTGGCCTTACGGCTCACTCCCTTTCTCTCAAGAATTTCCAAACTATGGTTCCTGGAATTTGCCTCTCTGAACCAAAACAAGCGTCTTTGCTTCTTACCCAATCATTTCCTATAATTTTAAAAACAAGAGTTTCATTACGATTTTACTTTGTTTTCTGAGGGTTTCTTCAAGGAGGCATAACCCTATACTGGTGGCAGGGTCAGCTGCAGCCTGAAATGCTTCTGGTCTCACACAAGTCACAACTTTGTCCTTACAGCCTAAGGATGCCCCAGGGCGAAAAAAAAAGACATCCCCTCCCCACCCATGGGGCCCCGCTACCCTTTTCTGTGGGGGTAGGATTGAAAGTCTCTTGTTCTCGTCCTCTTCTGGTGCCGTAAGTTACTTTTTTGGGAGGGAAGAGGAGAGGAAAAGGCCCTCCCCCTTCCCTTCTTCGTCCAAGATCACAGCTGTAGAGGAACAGCTGAAGTGATTCAGGCTGCCCAAAGAGGTCACAGATGTCCCTCAGTACCGCTGGGGTTGCTGCTGCCCAGGTGGCACCACGGGGAAGGCACTCCTCGACCACCCACCCCACATGCCCCCCAGATTCCAAGTCCCCCAGTCCTTCTCAAGCAGTCTTCCAGGTCGCCCCCAAGCCAATTGCTCAGGAGCCTGTACACAGCCCTCTTAGAAACACCACTTTTAAGGACAATTTTAGACCACCATAAGGAACAGTGAAGAAACTCTGGCTTCTGCTTACATTAATGTCACAAAGCTCTCATTAAATCAAAGGCAGAGACTTAAAATATTTCTTCAAGCAAAATCTCTGCTTTTCTCAAAGTCTCTCTCCAAAGATAAAAAACTACAATTGCTTAACTTAATCCACACAGAGTGATCATTATATTTGCCTCCGTAAAGATCATATTTGTTCTAGTGCCTATATCTAAAGGTAATTTCAGCTAGAAAATGAAACAGTGCTCTCTTGACCTTTTGTCTTACATGGTTCATGAATTACTGCCACATTACAATATCCCCTAACACTATGGAAGCTTAGAGATATTGCAATGTCTCTCTTGTAAGTGAAATAAACTTGGTATGCCACTAAAAGGCATTAAATTATTTTCATTATGCCACACAGAATCTAAAACACTTATACTGTTTTGATTTCAAAATCCTTGGAGAACAATTATGCTCTCAGGGCCATAAGACTCTATTAGAAAGTCCTCAGAAACCTAGCATGGTTTCAATAAATCCTCAAATGCTACAAAGCAGTTACTCAGCTTGAAGAATGAAAACATGAGTTCATCCACTGCAAAGTCAGGATGTAAATTCTGCTTATATAGTACCTTGCACTTCCTAACACGTTTTTTTCTCCCCAACTAGGGCAATGTTTTAAGTCAAGATTTCAGCATCAAACACACTTACCCCCTTTCTTTGATTGAAACAAAACAATATTTCATTTAGAACAAGCATAAATATATGACATGTGCTTATATGCTTATGGCATTACTAGCTAGCAATATGAATCAGCAATGAGATATGCATAGTTTTATATGCATATAATTTAACAAATGTTAACATTCAGGAGAACCATTAAATTAAAACAGTGATTGTCAACATGAATGGATAAATAAGTTAATTTCTTTAATTTATACAATGGCACAAGAATGTCTCAAACCACCAAAAATCAGATTTCAGGGGTGATAACTCTGGTTGTAAGGATCCCTATTTAAAAAAAAGCAGCCACCCTTATTTTGGCTGATGCGGCTGTTCAAACCGAAGTAGAGCTTTGACCATAAATACACAATAAGCTTGTTTGTACATACACGCTTATGTCCTAAAAAGAGCACAACCTTCTAATTAAGCAAATCATCTCCCCTTTCCAAAGGAAAATAACACCAGCGAAACACAATCAAAATAGGCAGAAAAGGGCGAGAAGGAGCAGATGAGAAATTCTATTCCCCTGTGCAGGAAGAGGAGGAAGAGGGAGAGAGAAAAAAGAGCAGACACCCAGGCAGGAAAGCGGGGCCCGGCAACTTTCTGCCAAGGGCAGCTGAGATACTTCATCCCAACTCTCTTTTTCCAGACACGACGTTTGGTGTGGCCGCCAGGGTCACATGGCAGCTGCGAAGGGAGGCGGGGGTGGGGGGGACACGGGGGGACCGGGTCCTGCCCGCTCCGACCCCCCCCCGCCCCGCTGCCGCCGCCAGCCGCAGCAGTGTCCCTGTGTCCATGACCTCAGGCGGGGGGGGGGGGCGCGGGGGGGCACAGCTGGTGGCAGCTGCAGCACCATCTGCTCGGGGCTGCGCCCCCGGGCCGGCCGGTCCCCCCTCTGCCTCCGGTCAGCCCGGCCAGGTAGGGGCAAGGTCGCCTCTAAGTGTGTCGTCCGCCCCGAGGCACAGCGACCGTCCTCGGCCTCCCGCGGAAGGAGGAGCCGGGCTCCCGCCCGCAACGAGAAGTTTGCAAAATGGAAAAGAAAAAGGGAAGGAGAGAGAAAGAGCTTGGAGGAGCGGGAGGAAAGCTCGGGAGCCCCGGACAGAGCGTGCAGATGTCAGTATCCCTCGGCGGAGGGGATATTTATGGAACGCTGTCAGCACGTCATCTGATTTACAGCAGTTTGCATGGAGCGAAGGGGAAAGAAAAAAAAGTAAAAGAAAAAGAAAAAGAAAGGCACAAAAGCACCCCTAACTTGCCTCTTCCATCAAGAGGCTTCTGAATACAACAAGAACTTTATCACTTTGCAATTTAATATTGCACATTCTGCCACGTGATCATGCAGACTGTAGTTCCCATTTCTCTACCTGCACTATTTATTGAAAAATAAAGAAAAATGCTTACTTGTTTTTTTTTATGCTCAAGGACTGACACATTTAAACGCTTCTGTTAAACATCCCCATTCAGCCACAGCACAGCATTCATTAAAGACACAATTCTGCATCAATATTGCTTCCTAGTGCCAGTTAGCAACAGATTGGTTCGGACAGTCCTGGGCAACGCATCAGCTCAACTGAGCTCCCTCAGCTTCACAGATTTCTTCAAGATTTACTCCATAAGTACCAAAATCAGAGCCAGGAATTTTGTGTAAAACCAGGCTGGGCTTTACAGTTCTCGCTGGGACAATTACTTCCAAAGGCTAAATGTGTACCACTTACCATACATTTTGCCTTCATCTGATAAGATGATTTTCCTCCTCCCACACGGTGGATAGATAGCTAGAGCCTCCTGAAAGCTCTGTTCAATGTCAGGGCTCCAGACACCTTCTGCATCATTGTCAATAGGTTTATCTGCAGAATCACTCATTCTTTCAATATCTTCGGCAGGACTCTCGCTGCCGCTCCAGCTGCTGGGCTCAATGGTGATGGCTGGGGTCTCCAAGCCTAAGCCTGGAGTCTTAAAGGAAATAAACCTACAAAACAAACAAACAAACAACCCCAAAAGGCATTAAAGAGATGGAACTTCAGGCAAATATTTCTGTCTACTTCTGATACTAAGTTAACAGCAGCTGAGCAGTAATGGTAATAACATGAACATGGGAAGCACCCAAAAAAGTAAAAAATTAGTAACAATTCTACCTCAAACCAGCAGAGGTGGAGCAATAAAGTTGTCAGAAAGGGAGCTCTTTACTATATTTTCTGTGTGCAATTACATCATGGCATAGAGCATCTGGTTTTTTTTCACAGATAGTCAAAGTAGGTCTTAATACCAGGGAAAACTGCAGCACATGACAGTTCATCTGGCTGAAGACTGGCACCCTTAAAATAACGAGCCAGATCCTCAGGTGGGTGTAAATCAGCATACTCCCACTGCACAGAAGGGAAGCACACCAATTTATGCCACAGCGACCACCAGAGCCTAAACCCACTTAAAACTAAAAACAAAAGCCAAAAACTATTGTTCACATTCATCCGGATGTCAGTAGAGTAAATGGAATTACATAGTGATGACACAGCTCAATGTGATTAGCTGGAAAAGGCTGTTGTTTTCAGATTTTACCCAAATAAATAATACAATCAGAATCTGAGCTACATACATACACAAATTGTTGAAATGATAATACCAGAGCAAGGAATTACAAGAAAAGATATACACTTTGCCCGTTTTAAAAAATCTCTGTCACAAAACCATAGCAGAACAAAAATTACAAGCTTCAAGTTGCTGAATCAATTTAATAAGAAATAATTTAATATAGCTGCACCTGCTCACACCACCAGAGCTGCAGATCTGTCAGTGTTCCTTTTATATTTTTGAAAGAAATACAACTCTGCTATAAAGACTTGCTCCAGGCAAAAAAGCTGCTATACCAGACCAAATTCATCTCTAGTGTAATTCTTCGGGAAGTCAGTGAAATAACACCAGGAACAGATTTGGCTCAACATGTCTAGGCATAATGCAGTTTTATTTTGAAAAACGAAGAAGTTTGGTGACTCTAACTGATCTAAGTGGATGGAAGTGTTCAAACATGCACGCATGAGCTGCACAAGCACTTAAAAATTCAGTTAGTTAGCTAAACACTCAAAAAACTGTAAACTATAACATGTTTTTTCTGGTGGGGGAGATGAAAGCAGGCCCTTTCCACACACAGAAGAGAGGGGCTTCCCCTTCTACACACCTCCATCCTTATGCTGATATGCCTCTCAGTGGGGTCTCAATATGCTGTAAAATAACAGGTGAAAAGTGGCAGACATGCATTCACCCCATGGAGAAAGAAGGGGAAGCTGTATGTCAGAGGCTGTGACAGCTCTGACAAAATGCCTTTGGGATGGAGAACTCCCTGAAAGAAGAAATATTTACAGCAGCCCTCACCTGAACTAACCAATCAACTGATCACTAGAGATAACCGAAAACCTGACCGTCCAGTCCCTCAGAGGCTATGGTGCCTTGCAAAAAAACAAAGATGAAACTGGGGAAAGGGGGAGTAGTCTCTCAGTCTCACTAACCGACGTTACTGGTCTGACATCCAAAGCATGGGGTATTTCCACTTTTCCAGGCTCTAGGAGGAGCTCAGAGGGATCAGTACATGTGAACTAGGCTCCCAACAACTTTAGTTTCCTTACTTGCATGTCTGTTTCTACAAAGAGGCACACTTCTTAACTTTGCATTGGTTTGAACATTTCACCACAGTTTATGAAAATGTTAGTGCCTACCCACCAGTAATCTCAAGGCTAATCAGTGTCTTGAACGCCTTTTAATAACTGATAATGAGGGAGCAGATGGAGTCACAGAGAACCACACACAAATGATAAATGAGTGGGAAGTCTGGCCAAATACACCACTTACTGTCTGGGAAAGCCCCAAATGTACAAAATTTTTAAAGTCTCATCACAAAAAGGGAGATGTAAAGCTTCGTAAAATAGTGAAACACCATCTTTCATCATTCTAAGAAGGCTGAAGGGTCCATCCAATATTTGCAAGATTTGAACCTTGTACGCAAGATTTAGCCAAAACATAAACACAGCAATTCTGGGAAAAAAATGACAAAAACAATCACGTCCATTTAAGCCTTCAAACACAGGGGGAATATTAGGTAAATAAGAGGTAATTGAATGTTGACTGGGATAATGAGGAGGGGTTTCAGTGTTAATTAATGCCACAGCGCAGGGAAAAATGGCTACTGGAGATTTTATTGGCCTCACGTGATTGAGACCACAGTTTAGCATTTCACCAGAAGATGGTAGGGAGTGGGACTGTTTACTGGGTCAGTTCTTCAAAGGTGTTGCAGGGAGGAAATCCTTCCCCTCATCAAAACCAGCCATGACAGCATGCAATGCACAGCACAGCCATGGGCATCCTTTGCTCAGCTGAACCACCCTCTGCTTACAAAATCTGCCACAGTCATAGCCTCAAGTCTTATTATCGTCCTATAAACCAGCCCTTGTTATTACACTGCATGCTGAAATAATAATTAAAATGCACACAAGGAAAACAGAGAGGCTCTAAAGTAATTAATGTTACTTGATATTCATGTTAGATCTTGTATTGTGTTTACTGGTGAATTTTCACTAATGTGCTATCTCCCTTCCCATTCCTTTTTACCTACTTGGATATCATCTTGAGGTATTAGTAGTTACTATTCCAGCCTCCTAAATGTAAGACAACCAAGTGTTTCTTCCAGAACATCTGTACAATAGGGGTGGGGAGTAACCTGCTGGAGAAAAAAACCCCTCTCATACTAAAGGTTACTTTTAGTGATTTCCGTTTTGGTGAACGCTGACGGCTGCAGATCAAGCTAGAGGACCAAGGGACAAAAAACCTTGTATTACAACCACTAAATGGCTCCCTTTTATTTCAGGAAAATAATGAGCTACTCAGTTAATCACTTCGAGCTCAGCTCTACATATCAAAAGGCAATTCCACCTCCTTCTTAGCCTGAATTCTAAGGACCCAACTGTGATGAAAAATTTCAGACCTGTTATGCTAGAGTCCAATGTGATAAACAAAAATAATACAAGCTGTCTATAGATGAGCTTTGTTGCATATTTCTAATGAGCTAACTCATGTGAAAAATGTGGAAAAAAACCCCCGAAACCAAAACCAGATTTTGGCTAACCTTTTTGTGCTTTCTAAGATTGCTTTAAGCACATCGCTACAGTTTAGTAGGTCTCTCTTCAGAATCTCCCTTTTTACATCAGTCTCTCTCTATTACATATTTCAGGACAGCTTTGCCTGTGCATAAAGCTCTTTGAGTTGCAAACCTGAATGCATCTTTCCTGCAGTTGCTTTCTGCACTCTCCAGTTAAGTGAATTCTAAGTGCATCTGGTTTTCTCATGAAGTTATTAAGACACTTTTTCTATTTGTGACAGAGGTATGTTCCTCCCTCCAACAACCCAATGTTACATTCAGCAATGGAGAAATTATTAGGGACATTACTGTATTTTAAAAATACATTTTATAGCAAATCCATTAAATACAGCTTAATGAAGTACCAGATATAATTTATTTTCATTATGTTCACTCGGTAGAGTAACTTGAAAAGTTATTTTACAAAGTCAGAGAAACAGGACCGCTATTGTCAGAGCTGGTCAAACCAATGAATTTAACTAAAATGAACCAATGAATTTAACTAAATAATAGTCTTCAACACCTTATCAAGGGAATGATTTCTTTGCTTGCATAAAACATTCTCTTATGGCTTCACTTTATGAGCAATGCAAACCCAGACTTGCCCAGAAAGTTGCTGCTCACAGACCAACAACTGAGATCAATAGCTCTTCACAGGAGCGTAGGGCAAGTGCAGATTTACGGTCTTGATATGTTTCATATCCTTCAATACTTGCACAATGAACTAACCTGGAAACATTTTTTTCAAGAGTCATCAGAGCTGAACCGTATTTTACAAAATTCTGCAAAAGTTAAACCATCTTCTCTGTTTGTTCAATTGACTTACTTTCTTGAATGTCAGTGTAGAGGTGCCAAATGGTGCCTTCACTGTGGTATCATTAGTATATATACATAAACACTGGAAGAGGATTAATATTCTGCACGTATTGGTGCAGGAACACGAGAAAGACTAAAAACATGCCTTGATTCTGAGAGATGTCTGGAAAAAAAAGGATTATTTCTTCCCAGTCTTCTAAATTTTGTCTGCTTGAAGGGTGCAGATATTTTTGAGATAATCTGCAATGGTACCGGCAAGAATTTGCAGGTGAGAAAGCATCAGTGTTGTTATTCACACTGATCTTCTGGTTATGAATGGCTGCAGAAGACTACCAAATAATTCTTACAACCAGCCCAATATTTCCAAAACAGGTCTTTCAGAAAAATCTTAATTCTTGAGGTAAAGATTTTGAGTGTTGAAGGGATAAATTACACTTTTAAGAAAACATTTTATTTTTAGTTTGTGAACAAGTTCATCTTAGCTTCAGTTATATAAAAACAATGGGACCAGGAATCCAAAAGCTTTTTATAAACATTCAGACAATAATGAGCAGATGAGTAAAAACCAACTAAATCTAAAATTGCAGATGGCAAATTTTCTCTCAAGGCTTGAAAAGCTACAGGCCCATGAGATTGTCCTTCTGCTTTGTTCAGCAGTGCAAATCCACAGCTGGAGCACTAAGGCTTCAGGAAAGAACTGCTGGAGAGAATCCAGAGGAAGAAAGTTATCAGATCTAGAAAATATGACCTACCAGGAAAGGAATTAGGTTTGTTTAAATTTAGAGAAGACTGATGTGTGAAGATAACCACTTTCAAATAAGGAAAAGGTAACAGCAAAGCAGAGAAGCAGCTTTTGGCCATTTGTACCAAGGATAGGACAGGAAGCAAAGAACTTAAGCTGCAGCAAGAAAAACATAGGCTGGGCATTTGAAAGACTATTCTAACCCTACCAACAGTCACACACCAGAAGCAGTCAGTCTGGAGTACTGGGGAACTGCTGGGGGGGAAGTGTCATTAAGAACAGGTGACATAAACATTTTTCAGGAATGATACAGCTATGCCTATCCTTGTCTGAGGTAGAGGAATAAACGAGATGATGCCATGAGACTCAGCAGCCAAGTCACAATGTAAAACACGCCTAACAAAGGGAAACCTGCAGTGGGAGCAGATCCTTGACTAGGCATGGGGGAACTCAGATGTCCAAGAGACTTCATAGATATCCTAGTGACCAGCTTTGTGGGCTGCAGAGCAGAAATCCAGGGGAGACCAGGTTTCCTACGGCCAATTCCAGGGGAGCTACATGCTCCTTTGCTCTGTGTGGTTTTCTCACACAGCTGCTGGACAGTTTGCTGTATGAACATCACTGGCAAAAGCCACCTGTGAAGTAGCTCAAGACAGGCAGGCTGTGAAGGGAGACCAAACCACCAGGCTGGGGAGAAGAGGGCTCCTTCTCCTGCTGGCGCTCTCCATGGGAGTTTTGGTCCCCTGGCCCCCCGTTCTCCTTCCAGATATTGGTCGAACTACCTGACACCCCATATCACATCTGTATTTCTCAAGCTCTTTCTGCACCGATTAAAGTAAGTATGGAATTGACGTAAAGCTTGAATTTTACTAGGATTTTATGTTTTCCCTAATAGAAAGTCAGTTTCATGCTCAACTACAAAGAAACACTGCTGCTATTGGTGCAGAATTCTTCTGCAGGTCTACATGACAGGTCAATTTACTTCTGAAATCAGCAGGAGAGTCATGGTATCTCCAAGGCATACAGAAAACTGTTCTGACTCTCACTAACAGAGCAGTTCTAGAAAAAATGCTAGATAGGAGCCTTATCCCAATCTAAAGCAGCAAATGGCATCGCTAAGAATTAAAAGTGGAGCTTTTGTAAACTTTTTTCCAATAAAAAAAATCTAAAGTTTCTACTCTGCCAGTAAAGGTATCTTTGAAGTGTTTACGCCAATCAAGCAGTACGCTCAAGCCCTTAAAAAATATACTTTTTTATTTAAAAACAAGTTCATACTCTGGATTCTGTAGCTGTAATGTGTAAGAATGTATGGATTTTTCTCATTCTTCAAGGTGTCCAAATGTCATTACTTTCAGAAAAACACTATATATATATTCAAGCCATTTTATATATAATTTTATGAGGAAAGGATATAACACAATATGAAGAGTAAAAATTTAAATCATTTACAGAGCATCCAATGGCAAAATCATTAGCTTAAAATGACTTTATATTGTATTTTTGTTACAAGGTCTACTTACCAGCAATTATTCCCTCTCAGAAGAAAGAGCACCAGGAGAGAGAAGCAGCCCATTTCTAGGATAAAGTATTCCTTTACAACTCAGCCAGACTAATTCAGCCATTCACTTTTGCTATTGAAATGAAATAAAAAGAGTTTTTCTCTGACTGCATGAACACTTCAGGAAAAAATTCTGATGCTGTGCTTTTTTGGTGACCAAATAGTTGCATGCAATGATGCTTCCATGTACTTTTTATCATTCATACAAAGTAGTTCTGTTCTCCTACAATTAAAGTTACCATTTCTTGCGTGGGATTCAACATATTTACTAACTGCAAGCTACCTACTTCAGATTTGTCTTTGGGATCTGTGGAGGAATAACATGATCAGTTCATCTACAGCTACACAGAACCTGCAAAAAGCAGCACCTGATCTATTCTGAAGCAAGTGCATTATGCAGTGAGTGAATTCAGGCATTACTTTCTTTCCCTCAACTACCGCACTCTGCATATGCGTAAAAGTAGCAGGAAGACAGACACTGCCATGCCAGTGTGTAAAATACCAAAACCATCTAACTTAACATCAGTAAAGTGATAGTTTCCTTCAAATATAACTGTACACTGCTCATCTGAGAAGATTTACATGCATATTTTCACAGACTGAGAGGAAACTTACTCAACAAAGAATTACTTAGATCTGCAAGAGTAGGCAGCATACAGACCTAAATGTGAAATTAGGATTATACGAACTATTTCTAAAAAGAAACAATGCATTCTCCTTGAATTGCTAGGGGTTTGCTTATAGAAACAGATTACTCAGCAAAGAGTGGGCTGATGTTAATATACGGGAATTCTTCGGTTTGCAAACAGCTTTCGTCTCTCTGCACTCTTTATGCAATGGAAAAGAGTATTTTGTACCACTCTGAGGGCCTAATTTATTTTTTTTCCCCAAAAGCCACTTTTGTTCATATATAATTATTGCTGTAAGGACACTGAGTCATTGACTCCAACTCAATTTTCTTTTCCATTAGTTTTAATTTCATAGAATTAATAAAATGGTTCATCTTCTCAGTGGGGAAACAACTGGATCCAGACTGTGACTACACCACACTTGTGGGCTCTGTAGGCTTTGTGCCGGCTCACCAGGACGCATTCTGTGAGCAGCTACAGCTACAAACCATCCACAACATCCAGATAGCACCCAGCAATCCAGTGTGCAAAGCGCTTTTTTTAAGGGGCTACACATTACTTGTGGTTCATGGTCTGCACTGATTACCAAATTATCACCAGGTAGGTAAATCTTAACATACCAGTTGTGAATCCCTATCTCTTTATGGTCACAGCTGTTTGAGAAACAATTCCTTCTTCATGCGATACTAAAGCAGCCACGCTTATCCTAGGTGCTAGTGCTCATTTACACCCAGCTGGTTTCAATTATAAGGGTGTTCCTGGGATTTAACCCAGCTCAAATACTGCATTGTGGTGGTAACCAACAAAGATTATTCTAAATATGACTTGGCAGTCAGCGGAATGAAGAATAGTGAGCGTCGTGTCTGACTTGCTTTTGCTAATTACCAACATGAAGCAAAGGAAAGGATAAAACATTTACTAACTCTCATTCTTCTTGCAACGGCAGGAGGCAACTGTGCAACAACCCAGCTGCTGTGCTCTGCAGCGGGAGCCCATTGGGCACCTACTGTTGCCCAACAGGGATGGCTTGTGAACGGCAACGGCAACATCTATTACCAGTGTAACGCTGTGGCATGCTTACCCCAGCTGTATTCCAGCTGTGACTTTTCTATGGCAAGACCTGCTATATTGTGAAGTGGGAATTATTAATTTCACCCAATCGCCGATTATTCAGCTCTGTGACCGAGGGGGGTCTGCCCACACCTCGGGGCCTCCACTCCTAAAGCAGGTGAAATGGCTGTAACAAACATTCCCCAGCCCCAAGACCTGTAAGTAGAGGCCACAGTATAGTCCCTCAGGGCAAGGTCTGCATCCACTGCTTTGCTTGGGGCAAGTTTATGGAACAGTTGGGCAGTTCACTATAATTCATTCTGCTGTGAACACATGTAAATAGGAAATAAAAACTAGTATATGTAGCTATCAGGACAATGGGCTTTTGTTTTTTTAACATACAAGGCTGGAAAAAGAGACAGAAAAATAGATGCAGTTCTTGCTCACGTCTAACAACTGTCCATTCCTTGAATGCTTTAAGATCAGTCATCCAATGGAGGCTGAGGCAGGAGTTCACTCTGCACAGAGCTCTGTGCCTTCCCAGTGACTCCACAAATTATGAATTACAGTATAAAAGCCCAAAGAAAACAGACACTGGCCCTCATCCAGCTCCAGTGTTGTTCGTCTCTCCCTATCCCTTCATATAAGCAACTTTGGCATCTGGACCTGGATGCAGACACAAACACGCTGAAAGCCTTCGGACCCAGCCATCTTGTGCATCTAACGGTGGTCTCGCCACTGTTTTAGTCCCATCTACCTGGGGGTATGTGAATGATGGAAACACAGTCAATGATTTTCATATGTGCAAACAGACAGTCTATTCTTTGTAGTTTGTCACAACTGCCTTCCCACAGCATCCTTGAGTATGACTGGTTATTTTTTACCCCAAAAACCAAACTGGAACTATTAATACCACATACCAAGTATTATGAACATTAGAATTAGGTACGTCCTTGATCTCTGGTGTGTTACTAGCTTCCTGCTGGGACCACATATGATTCATTGCTCAAACATATGACAGACCTGGCAGCAAGTCATTCTATCTAGATGTAGTCCTGAAGCCATTTTTTCCCCCGATTCCCTAACCTTCCCCAATTTTATCGGAGTTGCCACGTCACGCAGACATTTGCAAAACCAGATCAAATCCTTCATGTTCTTGGCTCTCTTATTTTATACTTGGCATATCACTATATCACTAACTGCTTTTCTACTCCAATATTAGATTTTTCACTTTAAAAAAAAAAACAACTTGTTTTCAGGATGAAAGGTTTTTTTCCACAATGGCTGCAAACACATGACTGTTCACTCTAATAGCTCTGAGTGAGGTGAGAAAAGAGACAGAATACCACCTGCTTGAACAACTTTATGTAAGTTCAGTCAGGAAAGGGAAAACCAATGCTATCTGAAGGGTGGTCCAATGTCTGACTCGTTCATATGTAACATAAAACTTTTGTCTATATAAAAAATATTTTATATAATGATTTAAGTATTCTGTTAAAAGGGTACAAAAAAGGCATAGTAAAGTAAAAGGTTCATTCATTTACTCAGGTGCATTTGTTTAAACAAGAAATAGCCACAAAATTAACCCTTTCCCTATACCAAGCTGGAGAAGGACCCTTCTTTTATGAAGCAGGAGAAAGGCAAGTTTTGGATTAACAACTGTGACATCCAGTTGGCCGAAACCGCCTTTGGAATCCAGTGCTGGCACCTTTTTATCCTTCAAGCCCACTTGTTCTCTGCTTTGCAGATGTTACACAAACACTCCTTTGCGAGTGCAAACACACACACACACACACACATATACTTTGTCAAACATTCATTGAAAGAGTTGAATTTTAGCTAAAATTCACGTTATAAGTTAAAGAAACTCTGCCAAACACCATCTGCAAGCTCTATTACTAAAGCTACTACAGAAGGTTGTGTATGTCTCATGCTCACCTTAATGCGTTAATTTGGTACCAGTCAAAATCAGGAGAAAACAGTTTTATTCTGCTTTGGTGTTACTACTTGAGCTACCGCCCTGGGCTCCAGTTCTGCCAAAATAGAGCCATTTTATACAGATGAATAATCACTCCAAGTTTAATGAAGCTCTTCGCATCTCGATTAGCAATTGTTTTGGCTGGAAAAAGGCCCTGCCTATCAGCCCTGGAGGAGCCTGGAAACAGAGGAGTGATAATACTGGGAGGGTCACTTTGGGAAAGGCTGTGGTTTTCTGCTGATAGGACACAGAATTGCAAGACAAAAAAAGGGGGGAGGGGTGTGAAATCACAGCACCACGGCCCTCAGCAGGGCTGGGATTTAATCCCAGGTCTCTGGCCTCGTTCTCACTGACTCTAAACAGAAAGAAATTTCAGAAACCAGCATGTGAGATCAGATAGGACTTGGGGTCCATGTCGACTAGTCACACATGTCTAGTGGCTTGTCTTCATCACAAGCCAACACTGGAAACCCCACCTTATGTTTTTGTGTATAGAGAAAAACCAAAGCAACAATTCTGTTTCCAAGCGCAGTAGCTGTCAAATAAAAATATTTTAACTTATTGTATTTTCCAACTGTTAGCAGTAGTGTTATGGGCAAATTACCTGCCAAATTAAATTTCAAGTCTGAGTTGTTTATCTATGTAGTACAAAGGAAGCCTCCTATGTAAGGAAATGAGCATTACTAATACAGCACTTCAAACTCCAGGTTCTTCCTTCCATGTCACACTTGTCTCCAATGCCTATCCTTCCACAGGTGGTGAATGCATAGGCATCAGCTTTACTTTGTCAGAATGACTGTCTCACATAGATAATGACAGATCTATAGCTTGCATTTTGTCCATAATGGAACATTTATTTCTGACATCTCAAATAAGATTCTACTGAGAAGTAAGGATGCTTTTATGCGGCAGGACTTGCATCTTCTACAATGGAGTAGAAAACACTCTCCTGCTGAGACACTGAAACAATCCCTAACTGTGGCAATCTTTAATTGCTCAACCTAAGTAAAACCTAGAATGACTAGCTGCAGCATTTTCAAAACTCAATATAAGAGTAATGTAGTTTTTCTGCACTTCTCTTGTAGTTATTGCCTGTTGAGGAAGCAATTTCTGTCTTAAGCTTCGACTTATGTTTCCAGTCTATTTCAACTCCTTGTTCACTGTAGTTTAATCCTGCTTCAGGAGGTGTCAATTTTCCACAAAAGTAACTTTGCTGGCAACCAATACGATTGTGAATTCACTGGACGCCAGCAGAGTTAAAGAAGAGATGGTGTGGTCAAAGCAGCAGAAAACAAAACATACATAAGAACCCAAACAAAATGTACAAGCCTAGGAACTAGTCCTCATAATTCTACTGGACTTTATAAACCTTGAATTTAACAGAAATACTGACTTCACAGCACATTGTCATTTCTGCCACAGCACCCCTTCCTCCCCTCTGCTCACTGTTCACAGTTTCATGGACAATCATCACCTGCCTCTCACTCTGCCTCAAGAATGGCTTGCTTGTCCAAGACCTCGCTTCTCATTTCCAGCTCCGTCGATAGGCCCAAGTGGCTCTCACCAGCCACCCCGATAAAGGCGTGCATGCCTGCTGCTGAGGCAGAGACTGTAACGCCAGGATCTCCCTGAGCTGCCTGGGTGCGTGGGAGCAGCTCCGCGCCTATCTAACCTTAGCAGACCCCTGCCATTTTCCCTCACCTGCCACACTGCAGATGGAGCTGTGGTTTCTCAATGCTTTTGATATAGTTTTACCATCCTAATTAGGGTGTTCAGGAGACAGTTTTGTAGTAATATGAAAATAAATGCTACAGATTGTTCAGGGGGAAGGAGAGTATGGAATAAAATTCCAATAATGACAAAAGAAGGGTGTCTGCCCACAGTGTTCAAGAGTACCTTACTGAAACAAACTAATATACTGTCTAGTATAAATAAAATACTTCTACCACAAGCATTATATAGTATCTGAAGGCTAGACGGTATAAAAATCTGTTTATGAAGAACAGTTAATGCTCATGAATGCACACAGTTCTATACCAAAAATGTTTTGTCAAGCTCAGAAAAGACTCAATTCTTTATATTTTAAATTATGTTAAATTGCATTTGCTCTTCGAAATTACCTCTGTTTTTCATAGTGTTGTCTATATACAAAAGTTCCTTTTGACGCAATGGATGTTTCTGTTTTAGGAAAAAATCAACACTTTAGCATGGCTTCTCCAGTATATTTCAAGTTAGAGGCTAAGGATGGTTTCATGTTGATAGCTGAGATTTCAAATTTCACAATTTAATTCACCCCCACAAAACACCATTAGAACTCTGCACTTTTTCTTTTTAAATTCAACATTACAGCTTTCCAGTCCTTGACGGGTAGACCTCTCTTTAAGCTAGAATAATTTCTGGACTTGCACAGTAAGCAAATGTCAAAATCTCAAGTCTCTGAGAGATCTGATTATCAACCTTAATCTATCTAGTGGTGTTCCTACTGAATCTAACACTTCAAGAAAAGGATTAGAGTGCCCCTGATTTTTCTCCTACTTGGCCATTGACTTGCCATATGATTCTTTAAACCTTCCAATGCTTTACCATTTGCCATAACTTCTTTGCCGAGAAGCTCGGTCTGGCTGTGATCCAGTGACTTCAAAACCAAGCAGGCCTCCTTCTACTCACTGCCAGTACAATCCTTGGAAATCCTAGGCAAATGTATTTCATTTGAGTATTTTTGTTATTATTATTAAATGAATATGGAGAAGGAGATAGTGACCCAGGCAAAAAAGAATGACCCAGAAAGGGAATGAGTCAGGAAATGACCCAGAGAAAAGAAAGTACTTTGGCTTTGTTTCTCAGTCTAGCAGTTGGTTTCCTCAAATGACATTTTTTTAATTTTATTTGAAAGTATAAAAAAATGCTGATGAACATTACAATAGAAGTAAGCTTGGCTCTTGATAGAGAAACATGACTTAGAGCCAAGGACATTTATTTTTCACATTTGAACTATTTTTTGAACAGCGTTTCCTGGCTCAATGTCACTGCACCACAGATAGATATGATAGCAGATAAGTGTATGAGATTTTAGATCAACAAGAATGTTTCTTTTACAATGAACGCATTTGTAGTCAGAGCTCAAAAGTGGTTTTACTTCTGCTATGCATGGAAGATGTTGTATTACACGCTGTTTTAATAATACACTTTCCTTTTTAAAACAGAATGTAATTCATATTCTCTGTCACTGCAGCTGCAATTCAATAGTTGGATTTACTAACCAGGTGGACTTACAGTAACAAACGCTTCAATTTTCTTTCCCTCTCTAGCTCACCTTTCTGCCACCTTGATTTATTTCTGTTTCACAGCTGTGCCTACCAAATGATTCTTATTCTCACTCTACACTTTTCCACTACTGCTTGCAGCTGATCCAAACTAAAACACAATTTTTCTGGGAATGTGAAATTAAAGAATTCTCTCAGCAAGAATACAATATCCATAACTGAAGGGAAAAATTTCCCTGGGAAAAAAAAAAAAATTACCTGAAGGCTAGAAGTTCAAATTTAGAAAAGTTAAAAAATTCTCAGTTTAGATTCCACTACTAGTAGTCACTACAGCACACCAACAACTCTCCCAGAGATTCTATGGAATTTATCCACCTCCAGTATTTACAGCACTAAGTACAGTAAATGGTAATTGCTTGAGTTACATAAACATAGCCCCAAGCTCCAAATACCCCACTCTCAAAACTGGTATTGCTGCTGTTAAAACTGGCACCAGAAAACCTTGGTAGCACAAATATGATCCAAAATACAAACCAATCCAAATAAATAATGAAAACCAGATCAAAATAAAGCAGAGAACAAGTGAACACTGAAGACCAACAAAATGAAATTAATAGGTAAAATAGTGAAGAAAACTGAGGGAGCCTGATCTCAGCTCCTTACCCTGTAAGACCTCTCCACAGAGGTGAAGATGCAAAGGAGACTCGGGTGCAGGCACAGGGCATGCTTGAACTCTGTAGGCTTGTTCAACCCTGTGGCCCATCCAGCAAAGACCTTCCCCTCCATAGTGTTAACACAGGGATTCAAGAAGGCAGAGCCCAGTCTGAAATTGTAGCCTTGTGTTTACATATTAATTACTGAAAAGTTACTTAACTTTCAGCCATATCCTACTGTAATGAGCTTGGGCATTCTTAAGCCTCTCGGAAAGGGAGCTGAAGGCAAACCATCTGGATTGTCTTTACTTCTGAGTAGTCCTGCCACTGCGTCTTTCTTTATAGGTACTCTAGACACTACCCATCAACGGCAGGCTCTGACAGACCAGTAAAATGTGCAAATTCCAATTACAGGGACTCTGCACTTCCAGTGCAGCCCAGCTGCCAACCACACAGAGATTTGCAGCGATAACAATTATACTTAAAAGCGTCACTACACGTTTGAATGCATTTACACATTCTCCTTTTACTCTCTATCTATTATTAATGGCAACTCAACTAATATCAAGACCCCAGTGTGTTTGGCACTGTAGGTGTACAGAAGGACAGCAAGTTCTTGCTCTGAGGATTTTACAGTCTAATTATAAATGACAGCAGATGGAGGGTGAACATTTTGAGCTGTTCTGCTTTTCATCAGGAAATTTAACTCAGGTAACAACTTTTAACCAGATAGTAATGATTACAGGCTAGGCTGCAGGCATATCTTAGTGAACCTTATACACTGCGGTGACAGTGGCCAGTTCCAAGGTAGATAATCAGGTCCCAGAAAATTCAGGGCTTTACACGTGATCACCTGTATGGAGATTTTTCAGGAAGCAAAAGGGAAATTTAGCTTTGTTAAGTCACGCTCACACTTGCACCTAAGCATGTATTTAAATCCATGTCTATTCACCAAAGAACTTAACACATAAACCCGGCATCTGATGGGATTTTGCACCTCCTCACATTTTTAGGTGGCATTCTTAAGTCTACCAGAAATAAACTGCCTATGTAACTTCATGTTAATCCAGCTGGGATGTCATAACTGTTACAGGTGACTATTACAGATTTCCACAAAAAAGGATTTTGACGCTGTAACTGATAAAGTTTGTTCACCTGAGGACTATACTGGCCATTCACTGAGAAGCTGTGGCGTTGTTTTATACACACTGAAATGTTGTTCCCATCCTTGCTGTGGCAGACCCGCATGAGAGGCACCAGGCTCTGTGCGGCTGCGTATGACCTGCACACTGCCATCTGAAGACCTCCAGAACAGACATTATGTAGGAAAGCACTAGGGGCTGGGCTGGAGATAACAATAGTATGTGCAGGAGCAGCTCCTATGGGAAGCCAAACATTAGGGAATAGGCTAACTACAATACAGAGGCCCTCACAGCTGTAGATTCAGAAGTGAGCCCAAGTAAGCAAGAACTCCTTGCTCCTTGTACCTCCTAGACTGTAGCTGCCTTGCTTCCTAGGTGGCAAACACAGCTCTCATCTCATTGAGGTGACTGGAGCAGGATCTCTGCATTTGGCCCTCTTAGAGGCCATACCTCAGTATTGAAGAGCACCAGAGACTTACAAGCTGTCCTTTATATATAAAATATTAATGTCATGCTGAGACTTCATCTGCTGCATTTCTTACTGCTTTACAAGAAGATTTGGAATTTGACTCTGCAGACTGTCCTGTAGGATCGGAAGCTTGCAGAGTCCTTCCCAGGGCCCTAGGAGGGCCTCTTGCACAGAACGTTGTGCTCTCCCTTGTTCACAAACAACAACTGACCCATGAGTTCAGGAGGTGCCAAGTGCCACATATTCCACTGAAGCCAACTGGTATCACAGGGGACTCACCACTCCTCAAAGACAAGAACTGAATTTGCTAATGTGAGGTACAGAATCACAGACACCACTTCCTGGATTTGACAGAAAAGGGATATGTAAGGTTCGGATTCCCACAAGTGCATGCTGTTGAGGGAACCCGAAGTACCTAGCAAGCTACTGATTACCAGCCATGTCCATGTAGAAGAAGGGTTATTTATTGCACCACACTGTGAGAATGACTACATCAGCTAAGAGTTCTGGGCTTAAGATTCATTTTGTTCCCACTAGTAAATTCACAAACAACTCACAAAAGAGGAGCAAAGGTCTTTATAACTCCCTAATTTCCAAGGCCTCCCCAGGCTACCTTTGCCCATTTTCCGCAGCTAAGACACCTAAGGCAACTCTGACCCTCCCCTATGCAATGAAAATGCTGTATGTCAGACATTGCCAGGAGAGATTTCTTTCACCAGAAGTACAGCTAAAACACATCTATGCCAGCTACAGACACTGCAAGGACCAAATTCTTTCTGCTTTTCACTCTCTAACACTCTCAGATAGATGAAGGTTCACACAGGAAGCATCTCTGTCTGCAGATGTCCTGCTTCCCACGCTGCAGATGCAGGTGGAGGAAAACCCAGTGCTTGTGCACACTGAAGCACTCCAGCTTTCTGCGCTCAGCCTACCACACACATGGGGGCATTCACACTCGGGCCATAGTCTTGAAGTGCAGACAGGGAGTTACTCTTATTGCTCTGGAGTAATAGTAGAAGTAGGGAATACACTTCATAGCACAAAGGGGTCAGAAAACCATTTTACTACTGAAACAATAAAAAAAAACCCAACTTACAGCAAAACTGAACAATTACTTTTAGGATTCAGTCTAGTCAAAAATAGTCTTTGTACCCAAGGTTCTGTAACCTTCCTTACTCCATAGCCACAAAAAATTATAACTCAGGGAAAAACACATCTTAATTCAGACTTCCTCTATCTATCAAGTAAAGTCCTTGACAGAAGGACTCTTGTTCCAGCCAGACTCACAAGAACAATGTACAGGAACTGCAGAAACTCTGAAAGTCTCTGAGTATCCTAGTGATCTTCGCTCAGAGAAACCACCATGCATTAGCTAAAGAAGAAACTGAGGGGACAGCTGAATGTCCAGATTATGCTCCTTCCTTGGTACCATGCAGAGAAAAACAAAGTTATACCCTTAAAAGATCATAGAATCATAGAATGGTTAGAGTTGGAAGGGACCTTAAAGATCATCTAGTTCCAAGCGTGGGCAGGGACACCTCCCACTAGAGCAGGTTGCTCAAAGCCACATCCAGCCTGGCCTTAAGATATAATAATAACTTGAATTATAGGTCCCTCCTCCCAAGATAATATCAGGGTTAGAGAAGTGATGTAGAAAAACAGAAACAGAAGATCATAGAATCATAGAATTGTCTAGGCTGGAAGGGACCTTTCAGATCATCTAGTTCAACCATCAACCTAACACTGACAAAAGCCATCATTAAACCATGTCTCTAAGCACCACATCTACCCATCTTTTAAACACCTCCAGGGATGGTGCCTCAACCACTTCCCTGGGCAGCTTCTTCCAATGCTTAATAACCCTTTCAGTGTAAAATGTTTACCTAATATCCAACCTAAACCTCCCCTGGTGCAACTTGAGGTCGTTTCCTCTTGTCCTATTGCCTGTGACTTGGGAGAAGAGACTGTTGCCCTGCACCCTCCACTACATCAGTTGGGAGTTGGCAAAAAGCTTTTCCCCTCTGGCTTTCTCAGGCTTTCAGCACGCTCCAAGTAGGGGAAGGGCACCTTGGCTCACAGTATCACATGCTGAGCCTCTTCTCTCTTTTCACTCAGGTAATGAAGCTTCTAAAGGACTACAGGCAGCAAGGTCTAACAGCACAAACTGTAACAGTGGAAGAATTTGGACATGATATGTCTGTCACTAGGCATTGCGGGTCAGGGGGAGTTGATCCTGAATGATTCCTATGAGTTTCAGTGTGAATTCAAGAGATGATACAACGTTTCTGAAAAGTAGCCCAAGACACACTCAATACCCCAGAGGAACAGCCTTAGTATCAGACACACCTCTACTTAACCCCGGATATGGCTATCAAGGCACACAGCGCTGACAACGCATAAAGGTTTTCCTTAATATGTGGACTGATTTCACAGGAATATTAAGGAACAAAGGAAAAAACAAATATACATACACATTCATGTACAGCTGGAAAATATGATGAGTTTAATCCTGCAAAGTGAAGAAACTGTGAGATCTTGTCAGTGACTTCATACTCACTGTGGAGCACAGAATATTTAATTTCTACATTCTAGTCCAACAAAGTTGCTCTGATTTTCAGGGAGTTTGGCTTTTACAATTGGACGGATGTGATTATGAATGATTTGCATGAGGGACTTTCCCAGGCATGCGTTATAAGCTCACTAAGACTTCTGAAATTGTGTCAGTCTTTTCTGTCTCTCAGTAAAACTTTAAGATTTCTTTCCCAGGGACTTGGAACTGGCTGCACAGTATTTTGCTATTAAGTGAAAACGTTTCCTATAAAAAAACATGCCAAAATCAGAATATCGGTATCCCTGTATCTTCTTCTTTCTCATCTTTCTTGTGCCTTTCTCTGGCAATTTTAACATCGTAAGTTCTGCAAACAACTATTCTTTGGGCAAAAATTAGGAAATGTTCTTTCCAGGCACTTAGCACTGAATCTTTATCTGTGTCTATGAGCCTACTGAGAGTTTCACATAAATTTCAATTGTTTTTCCACTCCACTCTTTTTTCCATTCTTGAAGATGGCTGTTGGATAAAGGGCTGTAGGATTCTTTTTTATTATTTTTATTATTATTTTTTCTGCTATATAAATTATCTATTTCTATCTGGTACTCTTTTACGTTCAATGATTTATTTTCCTGTGAAGGAGGGGGAAATAAAAAGCAAGTTTCAAATATGCAAGTAAATACCTAGATAACTACAGGAATAGTGCAGTAACTACGCACCACGAGATGGATATCAGAAATAAAAAGAACAGTATGCTGATAATAAAAACTGTCTCTTGTTAGACACATCAGGAGACTGCTGTGACCTCAGACCTGTGGTTGCAGAAGCCAAAATCAGTTAAAACCTGCAGAGAACATTGCAGATTCTATTTAACATTTGCACTGAGATCCCCACATTAGAAACTCTGCTATTATTTTCATTCTTGATTGATGTTTAACTTAATTTTGGCTTTTGCTTTTTTAAAAATTAACATTAACTAATGGTTTCATTACAGTCTTAAGGATGGCTTTGTTTCATGTGCAAAGCAAACATTAATGAAGGGTCTGATTACAGCCAAACAAGTAAATGTTTTACAGAGATAGCTTAGAAGCTAAAGGCCAATAAAACAAGTAGTTATTAAAGTGCTGAAAATCTAACTTGCATGCATAGATGCCCGTCTTGACTCCCCCATTTTCTTTTTTTTGTTCTATTCTTTTACTTGCAATTTTATTCAAAACCACAAAGAAATACACTGGGAGCAAAGCAATGTTTTCAGTCCCAAAATGAGTTCTGGTGCCCAGTTTTTCAAGAGGATGCTGCTGGTAGTGAGCAGGTTAAACATAGTTTACTCAAACTTGCCTTGAGCAAGTATGATAGTGTAAAAAAGGGAATAAGGGGGAAAATCTGTATCTTAGACTCTTGGCAACTGCTGAAACAGCAAAGCATACTTTTACCTCAAGTGTTTACCCTATTATTCACCAGGAAGGAAATAGAAATTATGACCTATCAAATGGACATCTATGCCCAGACATCAAGCTATCAGAAGGAGGCAAGATTTCTAATCCACTTTGTAGAGAAGTATGCAGTGATTGTTCAAGGTCCAAAGCCATCTCCCCAAAAAGGGGAGAGATGCAGCAGATCTGGGCTCTTCTCTGGCTATTTTGGTCTGCCCCAAAGCAGGGGACTTTTTGCCAGCGCAGCACATCCTACAGCACAGGGTACATCTCCAGAGCCTGGCGCTCAACCCCAGGCGGGGGTGAGGGACTGGCAGGGTTTTGCAGCAGGAAAGCTCCCGGCACCATGTGGTGACTGAGCACAGGCCAGGTACCAACCCCGAGCCCAGCCATCTGCGCGGTGAAGATACGCCCATTGTATGGGAGCAGCGACCCAGGCATGATCTTTCTCTGTAAGAAAACTACCCTCAAGATAAAAGGGCCATTTTCTGCTAAACCGGGAAAGTAATCACCAGGACCAGACTGCACAGAGCTACTTACTGTGCTTTTAAATCTAGCGGTTTTTCCTCTCTCCTCAAAAAAGTTTCTGAAAAATCTTCGCTGCTCCTATCTGTAAGTGATAACTTATGGAGAGGAGAGAAATCAGAGGACAGGCAGTAAATCAGCCTACTAACTGATCCAGAGTCCATTACCAAATGTTTTTCATTACAAGTATGGCTACACTAATTTCTACAATGCATTGTAGGCTATTTCTGGAAGCTTTAAAAATGTGTGATGTTTCTGCATTTTAATGCTTAACAGTGTAGTTATTTCAGTTTATTAAACAAAAAAAAGGGAGAATCTGCTTAACTGCAACTGGCTTTCATGTCACAAAAGGACTAAGCCAGTGCAAAAGCAGCCAAGCAGGAACCCTATTTAAGTCCAGCATGAAGAAAACCTTTCCAACCTCTTACACCAATTAGGATAATCTGGGTCTTTTGATGTTAAAATCCCCAAGAATCATATGGAAATCATAAAAAGCACAGTATTTAAAACAGATTCAGAATGCAGATAAAATCATTTTTCCTTCTTAACATTTCCATCAGAGCTGGGGGCACCATCAGCTAACAAATTCTTTGTAAAGGTTATGTCACTTGTTCCGTAGCGTTTGCTTTCAGCCAGTGGAGATGAAGGAGGCTGTCTCTAGAAGTAGCTGCACATGAAACAACGAAGCACCTGGGAGCTGAAGCTGGGCCGTACGCTGGAGCTGGGCCAGGCAGGCACTGGGACAAGCGGCGAGGCTAGCCCCAGGCCCTGTATACACAAGCTGCTCCCAACCAGGGGAAAGGAGACCAAACAGCTACACAACACAATCCACTGGCCAGCTTCTGGAGTCTCAGCCCTTGGATGCTTTGGTGGGCTTTGTACCGGCTTCCCTAAATTAATGGCATCCTTCATGAACATAAACAGAAGGTTCAGGCATTATAATAAACCTTGCATTTATTCTTTATATTGAATTATTTCTGAAACATCCAAATTTCTTTAAGTGTCCTGCTTCCAAGGAAACTTGGGGCAAGAATTCTGTTTGCCTTGACAAGTCAAAAAAAAAGACTGTGGGCTGGAAAGTGAGGGATGTTTTGCTGGATGCAGAATTGCAGAGCCAAAGGGATGTTTCATATTTTTTCCATAAAATTCTGGTCAACAGTATTTTGCTGTGAAATCCGACACAGCCCAAAACCATAAACTTACATAGGGAGGGACAGAGAAGGTAATTTTACAGTATTCTATCAAACCATAACATAGTATTTTCTGTAACAGTAGAGGTTAAACACACCTTCTTGTGCAATTCAAAGCATTGATATAGCCTCCTCATGGAACTAGTTACTCAGTCCTACTACATGTGGGTAAGATGTTGTACAACACAGTTCCCTAGAGGCAAGGGGATGAAGAGGTGAAAAGACTGG
>JAOXJM010000041.1:57493611-57517859 GCA_026413425.1 Tringa solitaria | reverse complement strand
AAGAGTGTGCAAAAGCTACTGTGGATGCAGTAAGTACAAATCTGAGTGCCCCTTTGCATTATTAAAATGTCTCCCTTTAATGTGAATACATCAATTTAAAGGAACAGTGCTGCCAGTGCTCCAGGCAGGCAGCTCTTCTCTGGCGATCAAATGTGTGTCTTCAGAATTTAAATTTGTATGCATGTCAAAAACGTGCCTATTCCTAGGCCTCCTGGCTGTCAGAAAACAAAGGTTTAAGTCTGTATTTCCCACTGCTGTCAAGGAACTTGTGGTGTCAGATGTACTGCACCCCATCACCTGGGTGTCAGGCAGGTAGGTGGGGTGTCAGCTAGGGAGTTGTGCCCTCTCTGAACCAGCTGTGGACACTGGAATCCAACACACTGGGATTTCAAACCATTGACGGCTGGTGATTCTCCTGACTCTGAAAGTGTACCTGGACACTTTGTGAGTGGACCTAGAGAAGGAGGAACCACCAGCCACTCTGCTTCCCTGTTCCCAGATTACTGACTCGGCTCATGACTTCCTTGCAACTGCTTCTGCTAAATCAAAATTTACACCAGTACATGCTGGTAACCAGAGACTTGTCCAGATGACTTGCAGCTTGGTCTTCCATTTTAAGACTACAAATTTTTTTTCAGGTTTATTTCTAGTGTATATTTATACAAAGAACACCGGTAAGGTTCACGTTGCAGCAATTAATGAAATTTAACTACATTAACAGGGAGAGAGCTTTTTAAAAACAATTTTGGTTTTGATGTTAAAAAAAATGCAAACAGTAGTAGAAGTGAGGTAGAAATATTTTCATTTGATTGTATGTTTCTTTCTCTGACTACACTTATGAACTTGTTTCCTGGTCAAAGGGAATTTTTGTGGGTAGAAAAAAAATAATTCTGACATCCAGTGCATCCCTGAGTATCTTGTTTTTATAAGGCACAAAGGTTTTGTCAGTCAGGTTACCTAGTAGTGAAAGTTATGTCTCATAATCCGTGATTCTATTGCCCATTACATACCATCTGGTGACATAGTCAAAGATAATCTGATTTTTGTCTTTTAAAAACATTGCATAGCTGTATCATATGGTGCACACAATATGATAAATTACTTATTTAAATATGGTGCTTCTGTATAGTTTAAAAATCCGTGGTCACTCTCAATTAACCTGAAAGCAGTTTTGAGCTGGGTTTTTTTTGTTTCTTTATACGTCTGAGTCCCTAGCTGAGGGTTTTATCTATTTACAGTTAGCCCTAAAATAGTACAATTAAACATTACAATTAAACAGCTAACATCTAACCACCCTTTAAGAATTCAGAGCTCTGCATCCACAGTGCAATAAATATCGTGACAAAGCTATTTCCTGTCCCAAAAGCAGCAGTACCTTATTGCAGTCTTTACTAGAAAGAGCCTGATATAATTTAATTATAGACTACTTGTTCAATGTGATGCAGCAGTTCTCAAGTATTTCAAGTAGATTCTGGGAGTCTACTCCATAAAGAGCTCCTTGCAAGATGATGGTCCATCAATATATCTGCAGGTTTGGAGCAGATTTGCTTTTGTCACTTTATTTTCAGTCTCCAAAAGTAATCAAAACAGTTAGTGGGTTGCCAAAAGTTTTATCCTCACAAAATAAATCAAAAAAAAAAAAAAAAAGAGAATCAATCATGCTGAGCAAAAGAAAACTCTTACACAATTAACCTGGTGAAGAGAAATAGGCAGTTTGCTGTTGCTCAACTCCTTTGCCAAGCTATTTCAGTGGCCTTTATGTTCTCTCAGGTCAAACCTTCAAACAACAATCTCATCCCCTCCTGATGCACATGACACACCCAAAGCATTTTCAAGAGGGGTGGAAAGTAGTAAAAGAAGATTTCTGGGATTTGCAGTCAGGTTCTTCTGGGAAGATTACATATTTCTAGGAGACTATAATGTACACATACATCTGTACCTCTGATACAATCACATAATCAACATTCAAATCCAGACAGCTATTTTTCCATGCAGATATTTATTACTTTCTTTTCCTGGAATAATTAACCACTTTGAAGTTTTGTTTGGTTTTTTTTTAACTTAAGAAGCAAAGACTAAATTTTCACCTGACTTTTCAGTGTCAATTCTGAATAATTTCCATTTTTGTCCCACCAGAGCCTCTGGACAAACCACATGCCAAAGGCAAAGCACATGCCTACAATAATCTCATTTAGCAATACAGCTGCATCACTCACCAGAAGTTTCCACAGCCTCAGACTTCATTTGGGGAGAGGGAGACAGTGCTCCAATGAAAGACAAGAAGGAAGTTTCATGTTGGGTGATGGCTCACCAGCAGCCCAGCTCCTGGGACAACAGACCATGCACCATAGGGAGGCAGGGAACATTTCTGAAACCTGGCTAATGCAGAGGTGGCACACGAGCCCCAGGTGCAAGGTCACAGGTGTTCTATTATGCTGCTCCTCTCTTGCATGCATCTGCAAAGCCCTAAAAGCACCAGACCCCATCCACAAAGTGTGGAAAATTTGTCCCATCTCCTCTGCCCTCTAAATCCAATTGTCCCACTCTTGCTCCCTCTGATCAGGCTGTCCAACTGCCTGTCAGGTATGTTCTGCTACTAGAAGGGATTTGAATAAAGCATTTAAGTATCTGGCAAGCATTTTCTTCAATGAAGACATGCTATGAACTAGGAAATCATATTTTCAACTGTGCTGCCTGCCAGAAAGTGCACAAACTTCCAATAGCAAAGAAATGAGGTCATTCTGGTCAACTGCCAAAATCAGCACATTTCCTCTTTTGGTTCTGGATGCTGCACCTCCACGATGTGCGACAAGTTGTGAGAGGGAGGTGCAGTCTCTCAGAAAAGGAAATAAAAATTAAACCAGTGGATGTTATTAAAAAAAAAAGAGGGGGACGGGGAAGAAAAGGGAAACAAAAGAAAAAATCATGAAGCATTGTGATGCCCCATGACCCTCCTCCTGAAAATCTATTTAACTGGAGTCCAATATAAAATTTTTTAGAAGATATTGATATCTTATCTTGATAGTGCAGAAATGTAAATTCAAAAGGCTTGCATGAAGGATGCAGCTTTTGTTTAGAGGGCTGGACTGCAATTTAGCAGATCAGAATTAAATCCTGGTCTTGCCACAAGTCCCTGTGGGGCTTGAGCACAACTCCTAACTTCCCTTGCCTGAGCCCCTACCTTGTGCTTGGTCTGACATATTTGAAAACTAAGTTTTCCTGAGCTGGGAATATGTCTTTACAGTAGAGCAGAGTCTGGAACAGTGGATTTAGATGCTACTGCATTAAGAGGCCCAAACCGAAACTAACTGCACTAACCCAAAATGACAGTAGTAGTAGTAATAAGAATAATAATAGTAATTATCTCTCAGCCTTTATTTTCAAGTTAATGTCTGCCAAAGTGTTAGGAGAAGTTTCTCATTGTGGCAACATATTTATGTGCGTAATTTACAAGCAGCTCATCTGAATAATTTGAATTTTTTATTAAGATTATTTTCTCATTTTCCATTGAGAAGCCTTCTTAGATACTGACTCACATTCAGCTTTGTAGGGAAAGGTTCCAAGCATTTGTTTTTCTTAAGTCTCCAGTAGTTATTTGACTCCTGCACTAAACTCAGCAAAGCCAAAGTTGAATAGGAATAAGCTTAATTTAATTATTAAATATATTTCAAACTTCACTGTGATTTTAAAAAGATCTTTCATGTGGGGTAGTGGAAGTGTGCCAGGGAAATCTAAAAAAACTATATGTAATCCTCTCTCCCCACCCCATCTTTCTTGCTGCCTCTCTCAAGAGGAGGTTAGGTGAACTCAAATCTAGCAGAGCTAGAGTGAGCTAGTTTCACTTCAGGTTTGCTAGAAAAAATGTTACCAGGGCATCATGCCAAGCCTGCCACTTTTGAGATAAATATGACTTTCTTTCAGGACTGTTTTATGAGGAGCACAGCAAGAGACTTATATTCTATGGCAATTCAATTGCAGATTTAGCTATGCAGCAGCTGCCACTGCTTCATTATAAACAACAGCTCACTCTGAAGTTCTCTTAAGGAGTTTAGAAAAGGGACAGCATATTTATCTGACGTCTGTTACAATGGTGCTTAGATACACAGATGGCCTTTGACTCTCACCTTCCGAATCACATAGAGCCAAACCCAGTTCTACAGAAAGGGACAGACCTTAAATTTGCCAGCTTTTTTTCTGATGACACTACACTCATCCATTTGACGATCAGAGCCAGCTTACTTTCCTTGGGAGGGTCAGATTGGCAGATGAACTATAGTGAGGAAGGGAAACACGTTAAGTATGAAAACACTCTTATAAGCTCTCACAGGAAAAGGATGTAGCTAACAATAAAGGAGACTACTGCATTTCTCTGCCAAACCTTATCATACAAGATTATGTTTCCAAAACTTACATTTATACCAGTTAAATATCAGTAGTGCTACATCTACAGGAGGCATATATCAAAATACCCTTCCTATACTCCCTATAGTAGGTCAGTTACAGAGGTTTCTTTCTGAGGTAGCAATAGGGCAAATATATCACGACCTCACTTAACTCAGGATACTACCAGAGTGCTGGGAGTTACACAGTGAGCCACTTCACCACTGTCTCACCAGTGTATGAGCAACCCGTCAGGGAACATCTCCAGGAGCCACTCAGGCAAAGTTGTCATAGACCACTTGCAAGCAAGCTTCATTCACCAGATCCTCACCCATAGTATTGACGGCCTGGCCGCCTGCCAGGCACAAATACTATTTGCTTTGCAGTTGGAAGACTAATTACTTAAAGCTCATCCTTCCTCCTCCAGGGTTGCTCCCTGCACTTCTTCACTTTTGCAAAGCTGGTACAGTAAAGCCAAAAAGCTGATAAAAGTATGGTCTGGGTATGGCTTTGAACTGCTTGCCTTTGCTTGGCTCAGCAGCCATATTATTTATGGTTTCACTGAAAAGTTTCAGCTCTGACTATTCTGGCCAAGTTTCATGACGTTCAGTACCTTTCCGGGGAGCAATCAGAATGAGCTTTTTGATGGCCCATCCCTAGTCCAAGCATTATTCCAAGAAAAGCACCAGCCAGCAGAAACCTAATGACCTTTGCTTGCTGTCCCCAGTGCCATCAGAGCAGCTGGTTTTGACTCATTCCTCATTTTGTTCACCTGTGGATATGTCTGCCAAGCAAGCAGCACAGGTGATTTTCCTCCACACAGGCTGCTGAAGAGATGGTCACAGGCAGCATTTGGTGTACATTTGGTGCATAATTGGAGGAGTGGATGCCCAGGTCAACACCTGTACTCAATTTTACAAATGTAAAAGAAGAAAGAAATGCTGCTGGTGGGTCATTCTCAGAAAGGGAACCAGGGGGCTCTGTAACTTGCCTTATCCTAAAGGATCAGGAATTGCTGCACGTGATGAAAGCAGTCTATTAACAGTTCATCATAAAACATGCTCAGAGATTTTACGTCCTAAATTATGTATATGATTGGTTTGCCTGTTTGGTGACTGTTAATGTAGTGGAAAGTCTAAATCACTTATTTCACCTCTAAGTAAGGATTTTTTTAACTGTTATTTAAATGAAAATGAAAAAAACCAAAGTCCTCAGCAAAAATCCTTCAAAAAGCAGTGGTCATCCTGTGAGCAGCCTTAAATACTGACTTGAAATTTCTTCTGGTCCTGGGATACACCAGTTTCAGCATGTTACTTCAGAAAAGAATCGGTTTTTCTGCAAGGACTGAGACCTATGCATCAGTTTCACTGCTTAAAAATTGTTCTTTACATACATTTTCATAATAAAGCACTTTATAACTATTACTCAATTATTGCTTACAGCATTAAGTAATAAGGTACTATTACTCCAATTTTACAGAAGGGAACAAATCATGAAAACTGAAATACTTATTCTGCTTTCGCGTAGGCTTTTTCATATTAATTAATTATGAGACTTAATTACACTCAATCTCACCACTCCAAGCCAATTACGGAAAATTGTGTAAAGCAAAGAAGTAGGGAAATCTCTGTCTCAGAGACAATCACTTATACTGACAGCACTTTCCACATAGGTATATAAAAGGACTTCACAAATTAACTCACACACCCGATGCAATGGGATGGATTTTTCTCTTGATTTTTCCCCCAACTGCCCCTACACTAGTAATCCGAGAAATGAACACTCCTCCCAGCTTCCTCACTCAACTCTGCCCCAAAAACCAAATGCAAATCTCTGCCCCCCTGACTTATGTCTTAATCACATGATCACTTTTCTTCACAGAAGCAGTAAAAAAATCCCCAGGCATGTTAAAATCACCATATTAGAAGAGCTCTAATCCCATGATTTTAAACATGAGTTGGTAAGAATTGGGATATGCTATATTTACATGTTGCAAAATATTTTTAAGCTTTCTATTTATTTTGAATCTACAGCAACTTCATTTACTGAAGTTCAGCCTGCAAGGGGAATGGTAAATCCTCTAAAACATAATTTTAAAAAGTTTTTGTTCCACTGAAGTATCTATGAACACTTCTGCGCCTCATGTTGAAACATTAGTTCCTGAATTCCCACAGCACTTAGCCACAGGGATTCACAACATGTTTCAATGCCTTCAACAGAAGCCACATTCTATGGGGAACCATTCTCTTACTTCCAAGTCATGACTCTTACAAATACGGACTAAGCCAAGGCAAACTGGCTTTTTAATATTAATACCAACTGATCCTCCCATAAAATGTGCACATTTGAAATCAGGGGAGAAACAAGAGCAATTATCATATTTGGTAGTCTAAAGAGGGTAAATCTACTTGATTAAAATTTGGGAGAGACATTGAACTGACAAGTATTAATCTGAATTTTCCCAAATTTCTTTATCCTGTTTGCCAATGAGCAAAGGCTGCTCTAAAAGACTCTTTGTGAATAAAGGTGTAAATGTTAAGTGGAGGGGACTCCATTCATTTCTGACTTTCACTTCTTTGGAGCCAAGATTTCCCCCCAGTCTTCACAGTTATGACATTTTGTGTTCAATCCAGCCTATTCCAGCAGGATATTCAGTCTGTGCTCCTCACAATTATGCCTTGTTTGCATCACGCCGTAACAAGTCCGCTACGAGAGTTTCACACACGAATCAGACAGTATATTTTAAACACTCTCCGGTTGCTTAAGTCAGCTTCATGGCACAGCAGCAAAATTAAATACAATGGGATCTGGCAGGCTGCATTTATTCTGTGTTGTAAAAAGGGGGGAAATTACATTAACATTTTGACTGTTTCTTACAATTTTTCTAAATACTCTTAAGTAAAACAGAAATACCTTGCTGAGCCTGAAAAATGGTAGAGATTGCAGGTGCAGTTCAATCAGGCACCTTTCAAATACACATTCTTCCTTACTCTGCAAACCTTTCCCTTCCTCTGCCCAGTGATATTTCCCTATTTCCGTTAGGCCAGGAAAGGTCATCTACAGTATAAAACAGGCAGCGACAACCTAGGCATTCCAAAGAGTGAGATGTTCAGGTTCCACCTCTGAATTTCCATACCTAGTGGTAGCTTTACCCCCACCCAAGTAAACTCCTAATTTTCCCTATTCAGACAAGGGAGATGCCATCCACCTCAATTTAGGCACAGAGGGTGGATGGCCAGGATCTCCCTCTGGAAGCCTTCAAAGCTTCCAGCTCTCTCCTCCGAATATACAGAGAACTAGAAACTTTCTTTAGTAAGATTGGCTTACCAAGCACCAAAAATTTGTCAACAAATTAAGTACCCAGTCCTCTTAATTTGGACCCCATCCTCCAAGCTTCAGAACAGACACTTTCCTTAAAGAAGTATATAAATTGCAAGCATTAAGGCATGAACCTACATCCACCATAGAAACGTTAAAACAAATCTCAGCACAAATTCTGTGTTAATGACAGTGTTATGTGTTTTCCATGCTTTTAATACTAACCCTGAGCTTAATTATTACATTTAGTGTCTAGGGCAGCAACAATTCCTACCCAGCACCCATCATCAGTCCAGCAATTAATTGCATACCACTGACCTTCATAGAACACCATGGAAATTTTATTACTGTACAACTCAATTTCATACATTTGCATTGCATACAACACTGGCTCATAACCACATCTTATTATAAAAAAAAAATCATGTCCTTACAAAAGGAATAGTTGAGTCAACCGAACTATTTATAATTGGCAAGAATAAAAAAAAAAACCAAAAAACAAACATTTCACAAGGTTTGCAACATACATACAAAAAACATTGCAGCCTTAATACAAGACAAATGTTACTAAGGTTCACATTATAGACAAATGCGGAATGGAAAATATTCCCTGAAGTCATAATGGCAGGGTTATGCAGTATGCTATTTAAAAGCTATTCACCAACAATCTCCTTTTCCTTTTAGCCAGAACCCTATGGTAGAAATTCAACTGAAGAAAGTCAATTAATTGAAATTGTGGTTCTACAGCTGAGAAACTGGATGTGTAAGATGAAGCAGCTGAAGGAAAAGACTATACTTCCAGGTACTATTCAGTATTAGAAGAGAGAGCTAGCAGACATGGCCTGTGTCTTCTACCTTGGAATTAACCTCTCTGCAAGTCTGCCACTTTGAGGAGGCTACATCTTGCTTATGTCCTGCCTTAGTCTCTTCTCTCATTTCTTAAGAAAACGCTACTGATCAGCACATTCTTCTAAGTTCAAGAGTCTCCTTGCTCCTTTCCAAACCAAAGGGTTCACAAATAATTATTGTTTCGCTATTCTAATTTCAATTTGGCATGCAAATGTTAGAGCTAATGTAAGTCAGGGCCAGGAGACTGTCTCCCTGTATTCAAGGGCTCCATCCAGGGTGAAATAACTTGTCACACCCAGGATTTCAATGCTAGCTTCCAAGTTCCCAGACTCAAGTGACCCAGGACATAGCCACAAGCTCCCACACTAACACATCTGCACCAGTGGCAGACTCAGAAAAGGAAAGGATGCAGTAGGTGGCATGGCCTTTTTGGAAGGTGTACATGTGTACTGAGGAGCCCCAAAAGCTGCTGTTTCAGTAGTCTGAAATGTCCTTTTGCATTTCAAATGAAACGTCCTCCAAATTTCTTACTGGAGCCATTAGCAGGCAGTGAGCTGGTGACATGAATCACTCATCCTCCAAAGTCAAAACCCAAAGAATATCAAGAGATAACTATGGAGTAAACTGGAGGTCACCACCAAGCTTTCTTGCAAGTCAAATGAGTAAGGTATTACACTTATTTGGAAATATCACATCTCCTCAACACCTTGTTCAATTTTCCACAAGCAATGAAAAAGCTTTCTACGATGGCAAATTCCACACACCTGAGGCAATGCACTTAACTTCACCAAAACCCAGTTACAATTGGGTTTTCCGTGTCAATTTAACCTTTTCTGGTTAAATATTTGTAACCTATACTGCCAATGACATTAATATTATCTAACAAACAAAACTCAGCAACAAGACTTTGCTTTGAAGAATTGCCTACATATTGAATCAATGATGTCTCCAAGGCGGCAATTAAGAGCCATATGATGGCAGTGATTTTGGTTTGTGTTTTGTTTTTTTTAAGAAGTTCATGCAAATTTTTCAGCTGATATCAACAATTTATTAATGGCTGTTCTCATAGATTCTTACATTTCTACAATACAGCAGAAGAAACATGAAGTGAAGCTAGATTCATTGTAATGAAAAAGAGATCTCATAATTTAATTCAGTTTGCTCCCTAATCACAAATGCACAAAGAACATGAACTAGGGAAGAAATAGGTAAAGTGATGCTACAGCATAGCATGCACAATTTTAATTCTCCTTTCCTGTAGAAGCCCGGGTTACAAATCAGATTGGAGAGTACACACATTATTAAGATTACCCCTAACATTATTCCATATTGACACGAATCAGATGAACACATTTCATAGAAGGCAACAGCCTGGCTTTGTTTGAAACTAAATTTCAAATTCCCATTGATTTTCATGACACCTTGGCTCAGGTATTCTTGACACCTGATCACACATATATAGATATAGATACATATATACATATATAGAGATGCCTGGAATGACTTGCTATACATCGTGGTGTAAAAAGAAGTTACAAAACAAATGCAAAGATGACAGAGAAGCCTCCCCCCTCCCAGCCAGGAAAGCTTTTCTTGCCCTCTCGTCAACACTTTCACTTCTGCCAGAACTCCCCTCTGCCCGCAAGGTCCCTCCAGCTGTCAAAAGTGTCTCCTCCAGACAGTACTGCTGAGTAGGCAGAGCATGGATTAAACAGTATTAGATATTTATTCTGTCGTTTCATTTTCAGTAATTTAAAAATTATTTTTCTTGCTGTGGATTTTTTAAATGGGGTGAGGGAGATATTACAGAAAAAAATAATGATCTCCAGGATTAGAACATACCAGAAGCTCAAGAATACTTAAGATGTCTCTCTGACCAGGAATATGTACACAAACACACACAAGCATGCACACACACATTAAGATTAAAGTAAAGTCTTTTGGAGAAGGCTCACAAAAAAATAAAAAAACATGTTCAACAGGAAGAGTCTGTTTAATGTAGGATTTAAGTAAGGCTCTTTCATTAGCATAGATCACTTACAGCAACAGCAATTCATGAAATCCTCCCATAAAAATCATGCTATATTTTGTCTAAAGTGCCACATTCCTTGCAGATCACAGTGCCTTTCTTGTGCGGTTAATAAGATAATCTGTTACATGAGGCTTACAAATCCATTTAAATTGATTTTAATTAATGAATCAATCACTAGCCACTGATGACTTGGTCTACAGAAAGCAAGCAATTCAAAGCCCCAGGCCTCTAATCCCAACCCAAAATCCACATTGGAGCAACAGGACATCTCTCTGATCGATAGTAACACAAAGATGTTCCATTCATACACATTTAAAGTGTATGAACTTGATCAAAATGTATCTCCAGATCTCATGCATTACAATTCCCATATTCAGGACTGTTCAACTAGGAAAACAATATTAAATCATTTACATTTCTTTGCAAGTGAAATAAATGAAATCAAGCACAACTATAACCTACTTCTAAACTTTTATATGCTTATTCCACTTGAAGGTTTTTTCCTTTGTTCTTAAACAATCGGTTGTTTAACATCTATTAATAGAAAATTGTACTTCATATGGTCACAAACATGAACAATGCTTTTTACGTATGCTTTGATCCTGTGAAAATTCACTGCTGTTCTCCACTGCTTAAGTGCTTAAATTTTCCCTTAAATAGAAAACAAGAAAGAAGAAATATTTCTGTCTCAAAAGCAGCATGCAGAAGCAGCATGAAGAACATCCTTGTTATTTCAGTAAGTTAATTATTACAATTATTGTTATTACAAGAAGTTAATTACAATGCAGTAAGTTAAATCCACAATAGCTGGTGTGATGCTGAACACTGCAATCCGTAAAGCATCAGCATCTGACTCCCCATAGCAGAGGGACACACCTGAGCGAGGCTGCTTGTCCTATGTACACAAACAGCTGGTGCTGTAGCACAGTATCTGTGAATAAAGCACCACTTAAACTAGGCAAGAGAAAGGAAGAAATTATGCATGCCTCCCCAGGAGCCTCCTTCCTGGATGTAAGCATCTAGCCCTTCTTTCAAAGGTCATTCATTTTTCTGAAAACGTGACAGAGAAGGAAAGGTAAGACAAGCCAGCTTCCCTCCAAAACAGTCAAGCTGTTTAGGTAGCTACACTGTGCTAAGCCCAAACCACCCAGCTCACATGATGCTCTGCACTGCACAAGCTTGATGGCACAGATCTCCGCTTGTCTGGGACATGGCTCTGTACTGACTTCCCCCACCTGATGTAGACTTGCCTCCAGAAGCAAAACAGCAGGTACTTGGCGAAGTTTAGTATTAAAAACTGAGATCTCTATAAAGTTCCTATACCAGAGGAGTTGAAGCTGTGATAATTGCAGTTATGGACCAGTTACCCTGTTTACATTTTTCCAACTGCTATCTGCACCTTCATGGTTCAATAGCAACCCATTAAATATTCTAAGGCAAATCCCGATTCCCCCAATCAACAAATCAGCCTGCTTGGGTGCTCGCTGCCACACCAAAAGTCCAAAACCCATCCACTGGCCTGTCCCTGGATGGATGATATACCTGCTGTGGGGAAAGAAAGCAATTGGCACAGGCCATAAGAAAAGCATCCATGAAAACTGTGCTGATGCAAACCTGTCAACCAGGAGAGAAGTTTCTTCCTATCCCTCAAGGGGAATCTCACCCATAATCAAAACAGTCCCTCAAAGGCTCCAATGTCATTACACTAGCAAGGGATTGATCATCTCCAGGTCTTTCCCATGGGCAGAGGGAAGAGGTAGGAGAAGTCTCTATTATGGATATTGGCTTCCACATGAAAAAGATCTCATCAGTCAGCTGCCTTTAAGGCAGTCTGCATTCCCTCCTCTTTTCCCAGCCCATTCCTCTTCCATACTACCCAATAAACACAAGACTCAAGAAACACCATACTGGACACCAGTATGGGATCACCTACGTCAGCCATTTGGCTTCAACACTCTGTACATAGCCATTAGACTGAGGTCAATTTACCAGTACTGAACTGCACCAGCTAAGAAATAATCCAACTTGCGGCTTGCTTTATTAAACCAATTTCACATATTATCTAATACAAAAGACGCTGTTGCCTAATGTGCCATGACCATTTTGCCTGTTTAAATGAAGAGCTCTGCATTTGTTTTTAATCAATACTGCATATACAGTTTAACCAATGCTGTCAAAAGTACTTTTTAAATGCACTGTCTCACTAATTTATTTCTCTCAATATTCGTGTTCTTCCCAGTTTGTTAAGAACAACCAATTTTTTGGAGGGAAGAACAAAAAGAATAATTAAAGAAGGCAGGTTTGGCTGCTAATTAATTAGAAAGTTAAATTAACCAAATAATAAATACAAGATACCAAACTACCTTCCATTTAAGAAAAACATACAGAGTTGAATACTTGCCAGGTGTAAACACATTAAGACCAACATTGCACCAAACCTGAATCTGGCCCAGTTAGCCCAAAAAGGTAGTGCATCCTCTTGCACAGATACTGTAGTGTACAGGCACTCCATATTTAAAGAGAAAGATTCCGCAGCCAACAATGCTCCAGTGACACAGAGACAATCAATGTGTCCTTGATTACGAGGAGGCAAACAGTTCTCACTACAAAAAAAAAGGAGACTGAAAAATAAATTGTGTTTTTGTTTTACAAGTTCCATGTTTGGGTTGGGTTTTTTTCAAGCCCTTTTGGAGCACTGAAACAGAATAAAAATAGTTTGTTGCACAAGCATAAAACAAAGTAACTGCTAAACAAACATTTTAAATTGACTCCTATGTGTTCAGTTCTCGTTCCCATTACTCTTCAGGAGTTGGATGATACCACTAAAATATCTTCCTGTTTTCTGGTAAACTGATTAGATGGGTTTTGTCCAAGAATTGTGCCATAATGTGTTCCCTCTATTTCATATTCTGAATATGATTGCTGGAAAATGTACTGCAGCACAGAATGCAGTATATGCCAATATATCCTGACATTCAAATCAAGACCACAAATTATAAACAGTTTCAGCAAATTGACTTGAGTGCCTTTGTTCCTCAGACATACATCTTCCTATTGCTTACAAAAGCAGCATATACTAACCGCTAACACTGCCATAGCCAGTACTGGGAAAGGAAGTTATTGAAGCCTGGATTTCCTGCTTTCAGTTGTAGCCAAGAACTGTGAGGCTTGTAGTGGTTTCAGGAACTGACTCATCTAATGATTCATGGATAAGATACTGGTTTTAATATATTTCTGATCACAAGACTCAAACTTCAAAAACAGTGATGCTTAATTTTTATTTTAAAGGAAAAAAGTACATAAATCAAGTAAACAAATATTGTCATGGGACACACTGGCTAATAATTATAAATGTGTTTTACAGTGGACTCTGTTTTTTAAAAAACCCAGTATGCTAAACTTCCTGGAAATTCATTTCAAGAGAATGTTGACAATTAATTCAAAATCCACTCTCAAAAACCCCAGTACTTTTCTTGCAACTCTGATGCAGCTGAAATGCAAGTGGAGGACAGGTGGGATAATCACATTTTTAGATATATCCTGAGGTACACGTGTATCTACCGCTACATATTAATCAATGAATCCTAGAGCTACTGTTGTTATTGCATGTGGTTACTTTGCCTGTGTATAAAAAGTGTCATGAAAAGATCGGCTGGTAGCAGTACATTTGGGTGTTGGAAACAACAGGAAAGTTTTGTTTCAGGAGTGACTGGAGCTGCAGAGGTCAACCTTGAAGCAATGACTACCACTGGATCTTAAGCACTCACAAACACACACATTTTGTACTAATTCAGAATTCAAATCAGCCATTTTTACGTGTTTAGTTCTTCCAGAGGGAAGCATGCCCTCCAGTGCATCAAAATGCTTTTTCCCCACAACACAGATCTCATCAGTATGCTGTAACTTGAACTGCCAGGCTCTTGCACCTAAAAAATAGCTTGTGAAGGAAGCTTAATTCTGTGAGGCTCATGTATGGAAAAGTACTGGTTTACTTTTTAATTTTTGAACTGCAAGCTGCAGCTACTCACACGCTACGTACAGTGTTGCAGGGAAGGAGGGGGATATTAGCATTTCTATATTTCATCATGTGCACAACTAGCAACAAAAAAGTAAAAACAAAAAGCATGTTGCTTGGAAGGGGAAAAAAAAAAAAAAGAAAAGAAAAAAAACCAACCAGCAGTTAAAACAGTTGACAAGAAAAGGCCAAAGTGCGCTCACTGGCTGGCAGTCATTTTATGGCTATAGTCCTACAGCAGATTTACTTAGATGACGTCAGTGGCTCCAATCCAGCTTTTCTTTGGTAGCATTTACCACTTGCCTCTTGAAGCCTCCACTATGCTACAGAGCAGTAGACCATAATCAAAATTCCCTTTGTGAAATAGAGTTTACCTCAGGGCACAGAGGCATTGCTAGCTGAATTGCAGGCTCTTCACCCTGTACTGCATGCCCAGAAATAAATAACCTACAATACTGTACTTTCCTTAATACAGAAGAACCATTAAAAGCAGCCTGCTACCTAAAAAAAAGGGTTCTTTAATTTGTTTCCAAAATCTCAGAGGTCAGAATATTAGTTAATTTTCCAAGCAACCAAGAACTATGATAATTCTACTACCCTTTGGACTTTATATTGTTTTTAGAGATTTTGGAAGATAGAGTTATTTATGGGTCATTGTTTCACCAACAAAAAAAATATTACTAATGCTACGGGCTGAAGTGAATTGGTATAGGAAGTTGCATATTTTAAAATTGTCTTTTAAATATGTCCATTCAACTGCTCATCTATAACTGGTCAGTAAGCATATAGCAAATATGCCAAGAAGCAGAGTAAGAAATTACTATGCATAAATAATAGTCAATTTAAAGAGCAAAATGCACATTATTTGGAGCTATGGATTTCCTATCGCAAAACAATGACTGGAACCAATGAAACACCACTAAAGCCAAGTCAAGCATATAGCAAATCAACTAAAACTTCACAGGCTCTGCAGTTTAACCCAAAAATACCACCCAAACCCCACAACCATATGAAAGATGCATCTTATTGTACTAAATAACTAACTATAACTAAGCAAGTATAGATTTGTTAAGTTTTAATGGCTCCACCAGTCCAAAGACAACCATATTCATTATGGGTGATAACTAGATACATTAGCGGACTGTAAATTGCCTCTCACAGTCAAGCACTTAGAAATTACTTATAGGGAAGATGCACACATGCCTCACAGAGAACTGAAAGTCTCAATGCTCCTTTCCCAGCCTTCTCCACTTACCTTCCCCCCAGTCACACCAGAATGAGAAATTACAGGCCTAATATTCAATGAACCAGAAGACCAAAAATGCATTATCATCCAACTGCATGAGTCCCACCATGGACCTGAACTCTAAATCTGAATTTAAAACAGATTTAAAATTTGATGTGACCCCCAAGTCAGCTTAAGTGGACAAACACTAGCATTTTGCATCCCTGCAGAGAAACAGTCTCTGTTAGGTTTCCTGCCCTTGTCTTGGCATCAAGGCTGCTTTCTCATTTTCTGCAGATGTCCATGCTGACTTGGGCACAGTGGTGAGGTGGGAGTATCAGGTCTCACTTCACTGCCCTCCTGGTTGTCCTCCAGATGCTCTGCCGCCTCCTACATTTTTCCATGCAGTTCACTGGGTGGACTTCAGTGGGGCATTAAAGAATGGCTGCCATTCTGGATTGTCACATTATTCTGTTCCAAAAGGACAGGAGAAAAATTTTCTCCTCTTTGACCTCCTTTCATTACTAAAAAAGTGGTGTCAACAGATTTAGAAGATGATTGTACATTTCTTTGAGAAAGAATCCTGTCCTTTTGGACCCTGTACATGAAAGGCATTACACAAGCACAAGGGGTCTTTTCTTTCCAATATCCAGGGCAAGGAAGGAGTGGACGCAGCATGACGACTAGGATGGGCAAAGAGACCCAACAATGAGACCACATCCATGAGCAGCAGCAGAAGAGATAGGATAAAGAGGACCCGGCAAGATGGATAGCAAAGGGAAGGAAACAAAAAGCTACCAAGATCCAAAGAAAGGAGAGCCTAATCAAGCTCATACCCAAGGAAAGAGGAGGGTCCAGGCAACCAGAGCCAGATGCGGTGCCCTGAAAGGAACAGCAAGACAGAGCCTGTAGGGCAGAAGACACAGAGGAATGTGCTTCAAGGTCAGAGAGCAACGCAGACAGATCCAACCCTAAGGACAGCACTGCAGCATTGAATGGCAGACTGTATTTATGGTTTGAGACTTTTTCTGCAACAAAATAATTACAGCCAAAGAAAGGCAGGGGTAGGGGGAAGATGAAGGAACTTCCACTGAATCTTCAAGTCTCCTACAAGGCTTTCAGTAGATTGTGGAAAAAGCAGGCATAAAAAAATAAAAATCTTCAAAGATCAGCTGACAGCAGATACAGGGACACAACTGGTTTTAAAGATTAATTTTCTTTGAAAGAAAAAGGTAAAATCGGGGATGTGGAAAATGAAACTGTTTACAGAGCTCTACCTTTTATTTTAAACTGTAAACTAGCTTTAGGACAAAAAGTGTGAATGTGTCCTGGTGGTAGATTAAATAAGAATAAAATTTCCTTTCTCCCATTGATTAATGTCTCCAAACACTATATATTTTTTAATTGAGATACACATAACCGAGGCTTTAATCCACTAAACCTTTATGAATTTACCTTTTCTTCCAAAGTCTGTTCTGACATTTTCTCCCCTCAAAACCAAAATGTCATTCCTGAATTATAATCTCCCAACAGAAAGACAACCATATAAAAAAACATGCCAGCTAATTCCAAAAATAAGCACCATTGTTCCCGGAACCACGAGGTGAATGAGCAGCGAGAGATTCCACTAAGGGAGTAATTGCGATGTCTATAATGTTAAGGAATAATTTGGCACCAAAAATACCCAAGGCCATACTGGTTGGCGATTCAAACATGAAGCATATCAAAACGCTACTGATAAGCTAAATTAACAGATAGCTTATCTGAAGCATATACTAGCCATATGGTGCCACAACTTCTGTTGCCTGTTGCTGGCATAACAATAGGCTACTGCAGTCTTAGACTGGAAGCACTATTTGACAAACTGTCAACAGCATTTTTATTTTTTTGCAGAGCTCTAGGGCAATGGCACACTCGCCTATTTGCATTTTTTTTTTAAACAGGTGAACAAAGAGTAAACCAGATGTCAACTTTAGAAATCGAGCTGTCTGGATCAGGAGATTTAACAGAGGCAGGCATACTGCTACAGCTCAAATCTAGACAATGAGCTTTTCTAAAAACACTCTGGCCTAGGGGAGTGGCTATTTAAAACACTTGGCTTCTTTTATTTCAGCACTATGGAAGTGAATTCTGCTCTTAAGTGCCAGCTCAAATGAAGTCATTTTGTTTCGCTGAGGCTTTCTTTGCATTTTAGAAATGTAGCATGCACTGCAGTAAAGGAAAAGACAAGTATTAAAAAAAAAAAAAAAAAACCAAACCTGATTCTTTTTCAGCTAGAAGCTGGGTAAAATGGCAGGGGTGGTGGAAAATAACAATTTGATCACATAAAAAAAAATTGTGAAAGGATCATTTGAGTACAAGCTAAATGAAATTCATTTTTCCCTCATTAAAAAAAAAAAAACACCAAAAAACAAAACACCAAAACAAAACACTTTTGAAAGCTTTCAAAGACCTGGTATTTACAACCCCCTCAAGCTCCACGAAGACAAGGTGTGAATGCTGACAGATAAGGAGGATTTACAATGGGACTTCACTATGTTACAGAAACAGAATCTGTTAATAAAAAAAGAAGACAAAAGTTGTCTTCTTCCTTTATTGAAGAAAATTAAATCTTTGTTACTTATATACTATCTGAAGAAAACCCTTTTAATAACAATACAGTAATCCACTCAGTTAAAAAATTGACAAAATAAAAAGTACTGTCAATGAATATATACTAAATCTGACTATGGTATTTAATTATGAAAATGTGTTTTTAGTTGTGTTCTGTAGGAGTGTGAAAGACACCATGAGAAAAATAGATAACTTTCTGTTCTAATAATCTGCTCTACTTTGATAGGCAGTTATGGGAACATATTTATTTTCTGACTTATACCCAGCTAAGTATGTAACATTTTTTAGATTATCTTTTCAAACTGTTCTTGAACATTCTCAGTTAAAAAAAAAAAAACAACCAACAACAAAAAACAAAAAATCCTCCTCCTTTCATGTTAAGTTGAGATTGCACTTGAACTCCTTCCAAAAGCCAGAGCTGTACTGAATTATGATAATTAGAAAGCTGTGCGCATAAAAGGCAGCACAGTTGATGCATTTAAAAAAGTTCATGCCAGAGAATATAAGTTCAATATGTTCTCACATAATTAACATTTCCCATCATTAGCAGCAGTTTTCAGTTCATGTATCTGTAAAAACAACAGCACTCATCATTGTTTTAGATTCCCAGTCAATGGCATTTTAATAGTTTTACACATAACCCTAAACTTTCCTTCCCTTCCCCCTCCCAGCACACCGAGATTTCACAGTCTACCTTCTGACCTGCTGGCAAATAAACTTTGTATTTTGTGCTCATATGCTTCTGCTGCTGCACAAACTATCTCTGATTCAAAAGTTTAGTGAAGAGCTAATAAGAGCTAGAAATCTAAGAAGGCCATTTGGAAAGGTACAACAGGATGCAGAGGGAGTAATCAAGTTGTTCCAGTAAACAATGACTAGAAGACAAAGAACAAAAAGTTGTAGGTGATACCTTCCATTGGACAGGAGCCAAATTCAAAGGCCTGCCTCTGACCAACCCAGGCACAAGTTGAAGGGACTCAGAAGTGGAGTTGCAGCCCTGAACTAACCAGTCAAGCATCTATATACCCTTTACACGCTCTGTGGACTCTCGTCACATTCTTGACATATGTACAAAAATTCATGTAACAAATAAGGGCATGTAGCACATGATGGGTCACTCTGAAACATTCATAGACTTCCTGTGTAGAATATCTCAAATTAGTTGTTATGGGCCAGATTTTGACATAGGCTTGTTGCCTTCTTTCTCTTCCCTCCATTTCTTCAATCCCTGTATTTTAACATTAATATAATTCTGGTGGAACTTTAATAACCTGATATATTATAAAAGTTGCTGAATCTGCATCAACACAGAGAGAAATTTTGGCTATCAATAACAAGACAAAACTCAGTGATTGCAGTGGGATCGGGATTTCATACAAGAACATGAGAGGTTCGGGGTATTAAATTAGAAAACTCTTAGCTGAATTTTATGCAACAAATCTGAGAAGCAGATTTGAAGTTGGTGCCTCAGAAGATTTAAGCCTGCAACTTTTCACTTTCTTATGTTTTGGAAATGAGCAATCATTAAAGCCAAACACAGAATTATTCCAGGAAATATTATTCCATTCCTTGTTCCACTTGCAAAAGTCAAAAGGAGTTTTGTGCAAGAACAGAGAGCAAGATATGGTCATAAAGTGGGAATTTATTGCAGAGATTTTTCTTCTAAAAATGTGTCTTCAGTGTGGCTTAGAGTCAGTTGGCTTTACAATAAATAATGCCATTAATCCGTTCATATATCACAGGATGCAATTTAAATTATACAGCGCTTGCATGAACTGCCACAAAACCTCTAACAGCCATTTCATCAAGGAGATGATTTACCTCTTGCAGGTTCTAAAATTTTGTTGAGACTCACTTAAATTATTATTTTTTAATAGTAATTGATGGTAGTTTAGGAATCTAAAACATTCCTACTTGAGGCAAGCACTAGCGGCAAAGTGCTGTGTGGTGACAAAACGGTAATTAAATGTCAAATGCCAGAAACAAGTAAGTACTATTTCCCTCATGCAAAAGTAGGTCCCTCTGATGAACTGGGCATTTCAAAATCACGTGTAAAAGGCCAATTTGCACCCTTATTACAGCCAACACAATACAGCAACAGGCCATATGAAGTCAAAGGAATTAACCTGAATTTTGACCAGATTTTTAAAGTCAGCCCTCACCTCATATTTGCACATGCTGTGAATAAGAGCACAAATGGAATGAGCGACCAACTTTTAATAGAAATTTGCCCGCAAATTTAGACAGATTACAAGCCAAGCAGAACATAAGCCCCATAAAAAAATTTGAAAAAGCATGTGTGTCAAATCTGATACTCTGTTTAATCAAAGATACAGAATAGCACCCATGTCCTTCTTTAGACAACAAATACCATACTAACCATGTACATAAAGCATATGCTGTAAATATCGTAGTATTTGATCTAGCAAATGTTTATTCCTATGAGTCATCCCAGTCACTTTAACCTGAGTAAGGACTGGATCTAGCAAACCTTTTCTTCTTAAGTAAACAGAATCACTTCAGAAAGAACACCTCAGTTTTTCAATCATCTCTGGAAAAATATAGCATTAATATTAACATCAGGAAGAAATATCAGATCAAAAGACTGATGTATGCTTGTGTATATACAGTCAGAAATCCTGCGTTCAAAATGTAATGTTTGAACGTAACTATCTCACAAACACACACATTCAGAACTGTACACAAGATCTTAGTGTTTTGGAAACAGTCTTAGGCACCTTCCAATAAAATCAGATTACTGAAATTGTTCCAACTATGTAACCATCCCACTTTATAGATTGGAAACTGACAGTTATAGTATAGAATCACACATATTTCTACCTTTCACTTTTAATGACGTGAAAGACACCAGAATTTCTCTGTAACTCCAGAAGTCTGTATTACACTTTTGCCAGTACTATATCTTAAAAGTTTGCTTACAACATTATCTAAAAAGGTAGCTTAAAAAGAAAGATGAAATCTTTTTCCCCCTGCATGTGACTTAACTGAGCTTAACTTTTTCTGAAATGGACAAACAAAGCCTAAAACCACTTTCATGACATCCAAAACCACCACACACCATCGAGCAACAACAACAAAAAAACACTAGTTACAAATTATACCAAACATGTTACACACATGCTCACACATCTCCACACATCACAATATGCTACCATTTCTCAGCTGGAAACTCACGGCAGGTCTACTTCATAATTAAGTTTCTGTTGTTCTTTTTTAGCTGTTTAATTAAAACTCCTTTAAGCAGAGGCTGTCTTTACTGAGACTCCTGTCAAATCAAAATTTTCCCTCTGCTTCACTGCTTGCATACATCCCACTCAGCACTGACTTGAGAAACTGTACAGAATATAAAACCATAATTTGAATCTCAAGAGCTGTCGTTACACTCTCCTGGGTGCAAAGGCTAATAATATTTGCTGCACCAAAGCAGCGTATGTAAAATTGATGCTCAAAATACACCTAGCATGTTTAGCGATAAAGTACTTTCCTAAGGTATTTCTAGATTACTAAGAATAAAAATTGTAATAAATCCTTTGCATTCAAAATTTCTGCTTGGTCAGCTGATAAAAACCTGCAGCAGACAAAATGCAGAATTATCCCGAACGGTACAGAAAATGCCTTATGATCTCATTAAAAATAAGTGCAGTAAGAAAACATTTTACCATGAAGGTGAAAAATAAGTGTACCTCAAAAAAGTTTACCTTTAATGAAAATAACTTCCAAGAGTTGATTTTAAAAACTTGCAAGTTCAAAATGTGACCCAAATATAAAATCTTCAATTTTGTGCTTTAAGAACAGTCACTGGTTTACATCCTGTATTTCTATTCCCAAATAAAGTGTGTATGGGTGTGTATATATACGTATATATACACACGCATACATACAAACAAACATGCAAGTTTTCCTCCCACCCCCAGAAGTAATTTTTATATACGAGTCTGTGTCATTTTTGATAGCACCATCTTACCATCAGTACAATCTAATATCCCTGTAATGGTATTCCCCAACTATTTTTAGAGACAGAATACATCATACATTACAGACATGCATTCCCAATCTTGGGTTATAAAATGAATCCTACATAATTTTAAATTAAGCCCTAATGTAATTATAATCATTTTTGTTTTCATATTCAATTGCAAGTAGCACTTAGTTATTTACATGAATTTTCCTGTAAGAGGCATTCCCACAGAGATTTCCATATTAGATGTACTGCATAATAACTGAACATTCAGCTAGAGAAAACAGTATTTTATCCGCACAGCTCCAAACTTTGTTATTATCTGGCGTAGATATCTCTGTAAAACCGCTAACTGGCAATATTGCATTTCTAAACTTTATCAGTGCTAAGGGGAAAGCAAATATGCTTCTATCAGACAGGAATACAGCTGTATAGGCTCCTTTTTCCCTGAGGCTCTGCCATTTCAGCTTACATTTCTTATATATAACATTTTACGTCAGAAAATGCCAGTACAATGTGATGTTTCTTGCCCTTTCTTTCCCAGATGTTGTTTAGCAGCATACAGTTAAAAAACACTGGGAGCCATTTACATTCAGAAAACGTAGAGCAGAACTGCTCCCTAACTTTCCAGCACTTCTGGAGGTCACTTTTCATTTCTTCATATCAAAGGCAGGCACTTGTTTCTAATAAGTTAACAACTCTCCTGAGAAACATGGGTGGCTGGTATTTCATTGTTTCATAAATATTTTTATACTGTAACACCATTCAACTTAAAACAGATTTCAAGAGGAGAAAAATCATGACTAAGATTATGTTCAACTGAAGTAGGAGCGCAAACTTTTTTACTTGTTAAAAATTAAGAAATTCTCCCCCTCCTCCCGCTTTATTTCTCCTTGTTGGTTTTGTTTAGTTGTTTGGAAGGGGCCGCTTTGTTTTAATTTTGTTACAAAAGCCGTACTGTATAACTTTTTCCCTCCCCCTTAGAAGTGTACTTCCTTTGAAAACGCTCCTTCTGTGAACAAAGGCTGCCACCGGCCCTCCGCATCAGCACTGAGGACATCTGTAGAATAGATCTCTTTAAAACGTTACAAATAAATAAAAAAACAAAACAAAACAAAAACAATACCAGAAACAACCCTACGGTTCCTACCGAAAGGAAGTTTTCCAGGGACAATCTCCTCGGTGTTGTTGTAACTGCGACTTTGTCTTTTTTGGATACAATGTTTCTGCTGACTCCCGAAAATTTTCCACTTGAACGTGCAATTAACCAGCAGCAGCGGCAGCAGCAGCTCTGGAGAAGGAGAAGAAGCACCGAAAAAGGACATTCCTTCTTTCATCTTTTAGAGGAAAAATAAAAGGGGAAAGGAAAGCAAAACTCGGGGCAGCGCACCGAGCAGAGCTCTGAGCCAGGCCGGGCCGCTCGGCAGCCCGCACCGCCGAGGGATGGCTCCTGAGGGCTGCGAGGGACTGCGGCCAGCCCGGGGCTGCTCCTAACTTCTTGCTTCCCCGTGGAAAAAAATGTGAAAAATGCCAAGGATCGGTGCGCGCGTGTGTGAGAGGGAGCGTGTGTGTGTGTGTGTGTGCGCGCTTGTGTGTGCGCGCCCGGCTGCAGAGCAGTGACTCAGGCAACTAAGTGCGAGCAGCGGCGGCGGCCAGGGGGAGCGGAGCGGCGCGGCGCGGGGCGGGCAGCAGCCGCCTGTTGCAGCTCCGGCCGCGGTCCCGCAGCGGCAGAAACTCCGCGGGAAACAACTTCTTCCCCTGCCGCGGCCCCTCTCCCGCCTGCCCCCGGCACCTGCGGGGGCGCCGGCCCCCCGGGCCGACCTCGGCCGGGACCGAC
>JAOXJM010000041.1:57421015-57493511 GCA_026413425.1 Tringa solitaria | reverse complement strand
CAGGAAAGAATTTCTTCCTAATATCTAATCTAAATCTTCCCTCTTTCAGTTTAAAACCATTCCCCCTCGTGCTATCACTACAGTCCCTGATAAAGGGTCCTCTCCAGCTCTCCTGTAGGCTCCCTTCAGATACTGGAAGGCTGCTATAATGATATGAGGCTGAGACCCAACATGAATGTCTGTAAATATACAAGCAAACTACTAATTACTGAAAAGTTCTGTTACCTGCCCATCCATATGGGGCTTTCTGAGCACAAGGGCAGCTCCCAGCCCTATAGAAATTGCCATCACTTCACCGAAGCTGGTTGTGGGCTCGAAGCTGACAGTAGTTGAGGCTTTGTCTCTTCCAGAGAGAAGGAAAACAAAACCTGCTCTCTCTCTGAAGTTCATAATGTGAAATGAAATAAAGACAAGATATAAGTGTGCAGGTGACAGTTGAATGAATTTTGACTTTGAAGGAGGGATGTGAAATTTAAAAAAAAAAAGCAGATTACTATAGGCAAATGAATGACTTAGAAATTAAAAGTGAGAAAACAGACACTAAACTGTATCAAATTAACATCAATATGACATTGAAATACATAGCAATTTTAATAATAACTTTAACGGTAGATATCAGTTATTTTCTCAGACAGGTAACTGCTGTTAGTTTTATCTGAAGAAAGGTGAAACAGAGAGCTGTGATAATGTGCTATTAAGGAGCCAGGAATAATGAGAAGAACTTGCCTGTCTTTGCTCCATGAAATAGCGCGTGTTTCTGTGGCTTATTTAGAAATAGGCCTGGCTGCAAAATTCAGCTCCAGATTTTGCCCTTCTCTAGTGGCAGAGGGTATTTACAGCTGGAGCCTTTAATTTTAAACTGATCCTGTGTTATAAATACTCGCTGGCAGCCAGGATAAGTTCCTGCTGGTCACACAGTTCCAAGTGGCCCAGCCTGTATTGATTTGAAGTGGGGCAGGCCCTCAGGAAAGCAGCAGCACAGATAGAAGGAGCTGAGGTATCCACTGTCCCGTGGTCCTGACTGATCCCAAAATAACGATTTATAAAGTGTCTGACAGTTTTTGACAAATCAGATGAATGGAACTTGCTTAATGCAAACTGGAAAATACCTTTCAGCAGCTGCCAAAACACATGGAAACAGTAACTTGTGCTTTGTAGATCATTAGGACGCTCGGGAGCCACTGGAGTGCGCTGCGAAAGGCATTACTCAAAGTTCAGATTGACAAATTTCTTCAGAAACAGCTGACAACTTTGTAAGGGTAATGCAGGCGTGAAAATCAGCATTCCTAGAACTGCCTTGAGATGAGTACGTGCCAGAGGAAAGGAAAGAGAGAAGACTCCCTTCCCGTGCACTGGCAGGAGAGCGGCCATCAAACTGATGAACAGTGGCTCCTCCTGAGCTGGCAGCTACTGCAGGGCTCCGTTGCAGCCACACACGTGTATTTGTGTAGTCCATAAAAAGCCTAAAGAAGGACAAGGGTGAGCTGCTGGTGCTTTACTCCAGGAAGGCAGCCCAGGGTAAGATCTGCGCTTCAGGGTGGCTTTTGTCTCTTCCCTGCTGTTTCCTCCTGAAGGAAGAGGAACTGGAGGCAGCTGGAGGAGGGCACCGGTGCCACTCCCTGAGAAGAACCAGCTGAAAGTGCAGCTTGTTGACTTCTCTAGGAATTGGGTACTAGATGCCAGTTGTTTTGGAAGGAGAACCTGTTTGGTGGGTCTGATTTTAATCTCGATAAAGGGAGCAGCACATCTGCTTGTAGAAACAAGTTGACTCTGTGAGTGGATTAAAGCTTCAGCTGTCACCCGCCGTCACCTGGAATTTCATCCACGCTTTTCAGCTGCAATATGGAGCTTCTCCTGGGGGTTTGGCTGGGTTTGATTCTGGTGGTGGCTTCAGCAGAGCAGAACTGTACCTGTATGACCAACAAGTGGACAGTCTGTGCCCAGGACGGCCCTGGGAACTGCACCTGCACGCTGGTGGGTTCAAATCGTAGGGCAGACCGTTCCATGCTGACCTCAGAACACTTGCTGATGAAGGCAGAAATGATCCCCCCGCAGCAGAAGTGCTTCTGGGGCCTTCCCCTTGGGGGGTTGAATAATAATGGCATTTACAATCCAGACTGCGAGGAGAGCGGTGCCTTCAAAGCCCAGCAGTCTATCAAAGCCACAGGTGCTGGTGTGTGAGTGGAATCAGAAGACCTGGCACGGGTGGCAAAAGCCTGAGCTGCGGCGAACTGGTTAGAACGAGCTGTATCTACATTGAAATGAAGCACAAAAAAAGCTCCAGCACCTTCAATGTTTCCGACGTAGCAAAGGCCCTGAGAGACCTGGTTGAGAGCCGATACAAACTGCAGCCCAAGTTCATCACAGCTGTGAAGTACAATTCCCCGCGTATCCAGATCCGCCTGAACCAGCAGCTCTCCGAGAAATCTGGGTGTGACGTGGATATAGCTGATGTCACCTATTACTTTGAAAAAGATGTGAAAGACGACTCCGTGTTTCAGTCCAATGGGACATCAACTGTCTCTGTCAATGGAGATGCTCTGCATATTCACAAAATAAGGATTTATTACGTTGATGAAAAGCCACCAGAGTTTTGCATGACACGACTGGCTGCTGGCATTAGTGCTGCAGTGCCGGTGGTGACATTGGCTGCTGGCCTTAGTGTCGCTGCGCTGCTTGTCCTGAGGTGGCTGCGGACGAGAAAATATGCAAAAGTTGAAATTAAGGAAATGGGTGAAATAAGAGCACCGAGCTTACAGCTGCCCTGAGTTGTGGAAACAAACAAACAAACAAACAAAAACCAAAAAAAACCCCCAAAAAACCCCCAAAAAACCAAAGACATCTGAAAAAAGAAAGGCAGCAACAGGAAGGGAAAAAAAAAAAAAAGGCACAAAATACAAACAGCAAACAGACTCCGTGGATGGATTTGGAGAGGTTTTATTTCCTTTTTAGGGGAATTTATACAGTGATTGCTCTGAATTATTCTAGTTTAGCAAGGATGACGTTTTTGGGTATAAACTGATTTGTGCGTCAGTTACCTAGATATTTTAAATGAGTCCCAATTTAGAGGCAAAGAAAACTGCCACAGCTGTCTCTTTAGCATAACGTGGAAGGCTTTCCCTCCCGCTGCCGGCCTGCTTCAGCCCGCTTAGATATCTTTGAGTGGGTCTTGGTGTAATTGGGTTACACAGCTGCTTTTCTGTTGGGAAAGGCTTTATTTTTTAAAATGTGGGTTGGTTGGTTTGTTTTAAGTCGCTGGAACGTTTTTTATCAACATATAATTTTGGAAATATTACTAAATAACCAAATAAGGTTGTGGTAAGATACTCTATAGCACCAGAGGCTTTATGAAGTCATTTTTTAGGAAATGTTGCTGTGGTCCCTTCTAGGGACCCTCTCCACTCTTCCAGGTGTGGAAATCCCAAATTTCCCAGTTTGTACTCCAGCAGCACCGTGAGCTACTCCCACTTGTGCTTTCTTTAACAAGGACCTGACATTCCCTGTCAGCAAAGATCCCTTGATCCAGCTGTGAGTGTGACTGAACCTTGGGATTCTGCCCAAATTGCCACTCTGGTAACAGCTTCCTGTCTACCTAAGTTCCCCTCGTAGTTTTGATGGGAAGAGGTGTTTTTCAGTGTCGTGCAGCTTCACAGAAATACTACACAATGCTTCGGGACGAGCTGAAAAAGAGCTTTATTCTAGTCGAGCTGCAGGGGGAATTTAAGAGCAGAGTGTAATTACTGAGGCTGGAATTTGGCCAAGACGCTAGAACTGGACTTCTTCGCTACCTACTCATCTGCTGGAGGTCACATCCACCATGAAGGACATTTTAAAGAAAATAATTCTAGTTGTTAAATGTTGAAATGTTGGCAGTTACAGTCTCTGTACGGCGTTTGCGTGTCTTGAAGTCCCATCAGTCTAATCTGCTTACACGCAAAACGAGACCGCAACACGTAGACGCAGCTCTTTTATTTTGTTAATTACTAGTTTGTAATTCTAATAACAGTCAGTAATGAGCTACTTCTAGGGCAAACTGTTAAATATGCATCTCTGATTCTACTGAATGGAGAGGATACCAGGAATAAAGTGAAGATGCTTTGATTCTGTTTCTGCCTTTGTTTATATCGAAGGGGAAGAGACTTGCTGGTTGGGAGCGGTGTGATGGGGTTGTTTAATATTTTTTAGCTCAATATCCACCATCTCCATTTAACCTCATTCTTGTTCACTTACCTGCTGGAAAAACTGGGGCTTTGGATACATAGGGTTGTGTGAATGCATCAAATTTCCCCCAAATTAAATTTTTATTCAATTACAGCAGTATTAATACACTCAAAAACTTTTGGAGCGGGGTCTATAATTTATCGTGGGCCTTACAGCAACACAGCCAAGGTGGTGTTTTTCAGTCAAGTACATACATTAACACTGATAGAAGATGAAGTGAGAATTTAATAGCTAGGCTGAATTTTCCCAAGTCATAGGAAAATTCAGAACTTAGCCTAACTCCACACAATTTTGCAATTAAGCTTTTATGAAATGGATTAAATTAAAAACCTAGAGCTGAGTAGCCCTTCAGCCCTTCACCGTCCTAACTTACGCAGAGCTGATAAAAGCTTTGTGCTTGAGAGGTTGGTGCTGTCCTACCATCAAAGACCATGAGATGTGCCATCTTTTCTGGAGATCCACTGTTGTGGCTTTCAACATTTTTTTAAAATCACTGCATTTTTCTCATTTCTGTCATAAGGAAAAAAAAATTCAAGGTGAATGATGAGATTTTGGATTAAAATAGCATATAAACATGTAGGTGTATTTTGATTAGGAGCGGCAAAAGTGAGTAATTGAAAAAATCTTAACAGGTAACAGTTTCAGCATTTCTTTGGCTTCCACTTTTCCTTTAAGAGGCGGAGATTGAGAAGAGAGGCTGTTGTGGTGCTATTTGTATTTTTATTAATCATTAAAGGACTGCCGCATCAAAATCCTGTGTTGTGGTCAGTTACTTCCTTGCTAGCCCTCAAGCACCAGTAGCCTGCGTGCTGCGAGGGGACTGGGAATGCACTAGGGTCATTTAATAGGAGTGGTAAGGTATGTGTCTGCAATTAATCAAAGGAGCAAGAAGATTAATTGCAGTGCAGAGCTCAGAGAACCCCTCTTTTGGATTAGAGCATCCTACTTGAATAAAGCTGTGTAAAGCTACTGGAGGAGCTGGACTTTAATAAACCAAAGATACCCATTGCTCCCACTAAGTACTCATTTCTCTCCTGCTGCTCAGGAGAGAAATACAGCCTCTCAGGCTATATATTAATATCTTTTTTGAACATGGTAAATCAAGTATTTTACTGTAACACTCCATGATGTTCCGCTTCTTTGACTCTCTGTCCACTGCTGTTCTTGCTGAAAAGGAGAAAATGAGCTCCTCGTCAACTTTAAATTTTGAAAAATTAAAATGCTTTTTTATTATTCATTCCAATTTAGAAATTTCTACTTATCTCTTTCCTGATTACATCACCCTGTTATAGTGGTGTGTTTGTTCATTGGATTTAGGTAATTAGGTTTTATTCCGTGCAGCGGGATCTGTGGGTCCAGCCAGTGTGGTGATGGTGGGTTTCTGCTGTAGTCGGCACTGACTGATAGCTTTTAAGTAGTGCCCTGAACAACACGATTAACATCAATCTCATTGCAGTTTCCGCAGAGACTGCTCAGTCACAAATGTATTCAGGGGAATGTTTTGTTTTGAAATGCTGTTTTAGTACTCTGCGTATAAAAGCATACATATTTATGCATCTGTCTGTGGGCAGATACAGAAATAAACCCGTAGCTGGTATGAAAGAGTGCCTTTGTGCTATCACCCACCTGTGTTAGATAAGAGCGGGTACGCTTGCTTTAACCGTGGTAGAGCTGTCTGTTTAAATTCTGTTCTGCAATTCCAATCTGAAGGGCTGCCTTAGAAAGCTCAAAATAACCGCTGGCAGAGAAAAAAAACCCACCCTGTCTCTGTGCTACGACCCTGAAGAGGATGGTGCTGCCCATCCCGTCCAGCACTGCCACCTTTGTGCCACTGCACAAAGCGGGTTTGGGCCTTTGCTTTTGACTTTTAGTTAAAACTTTTTTAATGGCTCAAGATGTGAGGCAAGTGCCAGAAGTGGTGCCAGCACCAGAGCAAGGAAAGGAAAGATAAGGATTCATGGAAGGATTAAAACCCTCTTAAACTCTGTTCCCTCTGTTCCCCCCGGTAAAACCCATGCCTGCTTATATATGCAAGTATGTATTCTCCAAGGCATGGACACAAAATCCCTGCATTAGTTTGCAAATGACTGGTGTGTGTACACACACGGCTGTTCTACACCTGTACTTAAAGACACACACACGACTCTTCATGTCAGAGCAGGAAAGCCCCAGGGACAGTTTTGTGGCAGCAGCTCCTACATTCAGCTGGCTCTAACCCTTATCAGCGGTAAAATAACCCAAACCTGCTGCTGGTTCGGAACAACAAAGAATCCTCTCCTTGTCTCATCTTCCCCTGATTAAAAATAATCTCTTTACGGATGTTTAGGCTGGGATTATGACCAGATTAGGTTAACGATGTGATACAAAATGCCTGCCACATAAACACCCCCAACCCCTCCCTCCTGGTTTAGATGGTAAAACACCAGCAGGTCTGTGACATTGAGCATTTAATGACAACTAGAGACAAGAGCCCCTCAATAGTCCTTAAGATGTTTAAAACTTGGGGAATCACCTTGGAAAAAGGAAACCAATTCCTATTGCTTGTATATCGAAACCACTTTTTCAGTGAACAATTAAAGAAGTAACAAATTGGTCCTTTCTCCACCTTCTCCTTAATTGGACAAGTTAATGCTATTAAGTTGATAGTCTTTCTCGTGCAGGTATAATTATCCTTTCTAAAGCATTTCCACTGATTTGCCTCAGGGTTTTGAGTACTGCAATTACCTTTTTTTTTTTAAATGCTAAAATTAATTTTAAGTCATTAAAATTACTATCAGAGCAGGAAAAAATCAACTTCCAGAACTTTTACAATTCTTAGTATTCAGCAGTTCTACCAAAATCCCTTGTACCGGGATTTATTTAGTTAAAATTTCATACACAGCAGGGCAGCCTGAAGAGATTCACATCTCATTTTCATGACGATCCCTATTCTCCGAGGGATAACACTCTCACAGTCCTACTCCAGCACAAATCAAGTGCCACAGAAACAATTAGGGAGACTTTGTATTATCTAAATGAAAGACTGAATGAGAAAGCATTTCTAATTTTCCACTTAGATTTTTACATGTGGGCCCATTGGTACCTTTTTCAGCTTTTTTGTTTGTTTTTTGGTTTTTTTTTTTTTAAATAAACCTCTGTCCTTTTAAGGCTTGAAATGAGAAATCTCAGCATTTTTGCTAGTCCGGTTGCACTCAGAAAAAAGAAGTAGAACTTACTAAGAAAGTAACTGGCTGTTGCTGTGCTGGAGCCAGGGCACTCGGCAGTACAGACACACTCATTTTTAGCACAGGTCTGTTGAGTTCTCCTTTCTTTCTTCCCATCTTCATGTGCTCTTTCCTGTTGTTGGAAATAAAATTGCTTTATTATTGTCTCAGTTCCGCTGAAGGACTTAAGAAAAATCCCTCTAGTATAGAAAGTTAATTAGTGCTCCCTTTTTTCAGTCCCTCCAAATAAATTCTGCATTTTAGAGAGCTAGAAGAAGAATTCTGTGATATTTACTATTTTCACTGATGGCTTTATGCAGGTCAGCTGCTTTAAAGGTAATAAATAATAATAATAAATAAAAATAACAAAATTCCTAAGTGATAGATTCTCAGAATTTCCACCAGTTTTGCAACTGCTTAGCAATACATAATGCTGGATTTCATTTTCATTACTTCACCTCAAAATCAGTAGTTCCTAAAATGTACTTAATTTGAATGTTTGTACATGTGGTTCCTTAACTCCCAGTATCTTGTCTGTATTTATTTCAACACAGAGAAGAAGAAAAATAAATAACGCACTTAATTCCAGGCTGACAAGCATCCTGGGCCAGTTATTAACAAATTCTTAAATAGCATCTACTGATATGTCAGTGGGGCAAGGGACAGTTAGTACACAATACAATACACTCAGTGGATCAAGACAGGATATTCTAGTGAACAAGATTTAGAAAAATCTTGATATTTATGAAAAGTGTTGCCCAGTCTTTTAATCACATGTGAACTCCCGGGATTTCGACAGGCCAAACAAGTGAAGTGGCATTAAATCCAATTTCCGACTTGCAGAAGGCTGACGGAGTGCATTGTTTCTCTCAAGTTTTTAGCCCAATACTAATGAGCAAAACCGAATTACACTCAAACTTGAATGACAAGAAGTCATCAATTAATACTCAGTTTTCACTTGGGTTTATATAAAAGCCAAATATTTTATAATGAGGTTTTCATTTGAAGCTGAAGACTGTACATTTTAACTAACAACTTTTTAATTGTGGTGATCAAAATTGGTAGCAGGGAGACTTTAGTATCAAATTGTTTCCACCTGAATATACAGAAAAATATTGTCTTTTATTTTTACAGCTGAACTGTTTTTCATTACTTTTATTGGTTTTGACATTTGCTTGCATGACTAATTTCATACAAAAATAATTTCATACAAAATTTTACTCAGTTCAGTACAACTACTTATATCGAGAGATAAACAAATACTAATGGACTACACAGGAAAATTCTACCCATTAAAGTGTTAATTGCTTAATTGTGCTAAAGACTACTGCACAGTGTATTTGTATTTGTACAGCCTATGTGGAGAGCAAAAGCTTTGATGATAAGCTCATATGTAGTCAGTCAAGGGGGTTTGATATTAAGTGGTTTCCTCCACAGCAACTTGAGGCAAAGATCTGGGGGCAGAGAATGATAAATGACCCTGTGAGCTCCATCCTACCACGAACAGAGCTCACAGGTGTTTCGTATGCATTTCATCTCTGGGAAAAAAAAAAAAAAAGACAGATGTGAAAATGCTTCATGATCCAAACTCACTCTATAGGTCAGTTTTTCAACAATGAAATTCAGTGCCATGCTGAGGTTCATCAGAAAACCTATACATCACTTATGACCTCTAAGTGGGTCTTATGCAGTCTTAAGGCAGGAAAGCTTGCCTTCTGCCCTTCTTCAGAAATGTGAATTACAGTCTTTTTTCAAAGAAGAGAAGAGGCTAGAAAGCAAAATCTCAGCTACAAAATAAGTCTTAACCTATCTCTCTAAAGCATAGAACTTTCTTGTTTCCTCAGAAGAAAAAAGATCTATGTGTATATATTCATTAAAATTCCAGAGAAGCCCTGGTATAAATGACTAGTTAGAATGTTTTTTTAACTGTATGTTTATTTAGAGAAAAAACACCACTGTATAACTATCCAATTGCTCAACTGTTTACCAGATTTTCATATAGAGAGACATTTAGTGTTGATATCTGACAGAGAGATCCTGTAATTACCTGTGCTGTATTTGTTGCTTTGAAGCTTTAATTATAAGTAATGCCGCTTGGGGAGACTTTAGAAGTGCAGAACGTAGAACACAATTTTTAGCCCCATCCTCGCACACTCAAAACATCCTTTAACAGGAATGCAGAAATAGCTCCTATACCCTCTATGCAGCCAGCGTTAAATAATGCAACTGGAGAAACAAATAATAGTAAAAAGAAATACGCAAAGAAAAAAACCAAACCATTTTCAGTAGACTTGAAGTAAAGTGGAGAATTTGTGAGGTGGAAGAATGGCATTTGCTCCATGGGAGAAAAGGTAGAAAGCCTTCACGCTTGGCTTAGGAATGGAGAATTCTAGATAAAGAAGGCAAGAAAAGCAGGCAAATGCAAGTCTAAGAAATAAATGACATTAAGCATCAAGAGATATTCGTAAGAGCTTCCATCTCAGCTCTTCATTTCTTCACAGCTGGGACACACACCAGCCTGAGATTGGATGAAGTGTTTTTCTGCTGCTACTGCTTGACTGGTTTTGTGACTGGAGCTGACAGTCACAAAAATCAATGCTGTGCTAATTGACTTCAAGATTTTTCTCCCCATGCCTCTTACGGTAATGGAGGCTGGGCACCCTTAAAGGAATTGTATCTACTGAAAACAGACTTTCTACCTGTCACTACGTAAGGTCTCTTCTCTGGACTCCAAGATCTGGTCAGTATGTATTTTCCTGGGCATCAGTACTTAAGAACTGTCACGGGAGAGAACATCTGTAATAAAAAGGAACGGACTAATGAGTATCTCAGCAAACACTGAACAATACTTGTCTCTGCTCATACACAGAGTATGTGGCTGCTGAAGGCAAAGATCTGCGTTTCTTTACCTTTTGCAACGAGAGGGCCTTTCTTTACATGTAAAGCCCTAGGACTCCCATGAAGCCTGGAAGGCCCTGTCATTGCCACACATCCCAGCCTCACCCTTTCATGCAGCAAATATAACCTGTTCTTCACATCACATCATTTAAGCTGTACTTGTGTTATGGTTTGAGGAACCCACAATTTACTGCTGTTTAGACAATTACGCTATCACCCAATGGCCCCTCCCGACCCAGGAAGGGGAATCAGGAAAAAAACCACAGAAAACTTAAGAGTTGAAATATAAACAGGTTTAATAGAACAAAACTAAGTATTTAACATTAATAATACTAAAGAACCAATACTGATACCGATACCAATATAAAATATACAAGGATTATACTCAGCCAGGAACATCAGCAGGAAGCTCTGCACTCCCAGGAGTGTGCTATGGCTTTGGGAGGAAGGGAAGGGCTCAGGGGTCCGGCACCATGGAAGGAGTTCTCAGGATGGCAGCCATCAAGGGAGAGAGACAACCCCTCAGCAAACCTTCTAATTTATACTGAATGTGATGTTCATGGTATGAAATAATCCTGTTGGCAGCTTGGGTCAAGTACCCAGGCCTCGCTCCTTCTCATCCCTGCACTTGGCAAGACCTTGAATTCCACATACCAAAGCTGGCTATGAAGTATTTTCACAAATTCAGGCACTCGAGACTTGTAAAAGTGCGTAAGACTTTACTGAAAAGGAAAATGACTGAAAATTAGTCCTGTATCACTCAAAACAGGCCATTCTGTCAGCCAGATGAGTAGGCCAAAAGTTACATATTAGGTTAGCAGCTTTCCATTTTCTCAGATTTGGGAAAAACCAAACATCACCTCCCCGCCTACCACTGTCACAGCAGAGCTGGCTGCTCCCTTCCACAGGAGTGTCATCAGCCCTCTCTGATACCGGGAAGCACCTGGAGACTTCAGGTCTCCCAAACCAGCAGGCAAGCCCAAGGCATTAACACTCAGGAGAGCTAAAAGCTGAAGATCTGGCTTGGGACCTCCTAACAACCAAGCCCAGGGACAATCGGGGCCAAACCCTGCCGTGAGGCGAGGCAGCGCCTCACAGCAGCACCGTGGGGAAAGACAACACAGGGGAAGGGGCAGCAGAAGCGGAGTTCTACGCCTCCTGAAGGAAGGGACGGCCCCGCTCGCCTGCCCTCATAGCTGGGCCGCCGCCGCCCTGACTGACACAAAATGGCGGCCACCCCGGCCGCCTCCCCCATCCCGCGCGCCGGGGCTCGAGGCGGCGGGCGGGGCCTCCGCGCCGCGCTGACCTCATAGGGGAGCCCGCGGGAGGGGGCCCGCCGGGAGGGGAGCCCGGGGTACTGCCTTGTGTCGCCCCGCCGCGGGGGCCACCCGGCTGCCGGGTGGGTGTCTGCCCTGCCGCCCCACGGGGGTCCCGCAGCGCTTCGCTAAGGGCTCGCAACGAGGGTCGGCAGCGGGGTCTGCAAGGGGGTTTGCAGTGCTTTGCCACAGCGGGGTTGGCAACGAGGGTCCACAGGGGGCCGCTGGGCCCTGGTGGATGGGCTTGCCACGCGTGTCCTGTCCTTGGGTGCGCCACTGAGCCTCGTGCAAACAACGCCCCGCCAGTCCCTAGGAAAGGCAGGCCTCTGCCCAGGCGGCCACTCGAAACGCCCCAGGGCCCGACAGAGACCCAGAACGGGGTGGGGGGGGAGGGGGTGAGCAGGAAGGCTTTGTATACATCATATCCCACACCAACGTGGACGTAGCATTGCCCAGGGGGCCACAGTCTTCACCCTGAATCCAGGTCACAACCTTTCCAACAAACCTGGCACCGGTTTCAGATTTCACAATGCAAGTTTTGCACAGCTCCAGTTGAGGCCCTAAGTGCCAACAGGCTATACTTACCCTTCTTGTACTGGTGCAACCCATCCCCCAGAAATGCTCCCTAAGAATTATCATAAGGCATGTCTCCTTTGGTAACAATCCACTACCTTATGGAAATAATCACAGAGTAGGCACAGCTGTTGTGCTTGTGAAAATTTGTATTTGCATAAGCAGAATGGATAACTGGACACCTCAGTGCCTGTTTGTGAAATAAATTGCCTATTTTGATGTGCAAACATACTTTTTTATCTACCTTTGAAAGTTTGCCCAGCAGGACTACCACTTTTGGAGATGTCAGGAAAATCACATTACAACCTCAAAAGAACTATATGTTGATATCATCAGACAGCATTAGCATGCTCACATTGCATATAACTTCACGACATGCTGGTGGAATCCACAATAAATGCCCTTGTATGTTACTTGTGTACATTAAGAAAAGATGCTGAGCACATCTCTCTGTGAATACCAGAAACATGCTCATCCTGGTGCTTTCCCAGTACCAGTCTTGTAAAACAGCCACGCTGATACTAGCCACCATTTTAACCTGTGACTGACTCAGGAGCCTCTTGAAAAAGAGTCACTTAAAGCTCACGTTGCAGTTCACACAGAGCCTGTGCCTGTTTTTCACCTTTGTGGACCAGGCACAGAGTGTGTATGATTTGGCAGTGCAAGTAGAAGTGCAATCACACGAAAGATACTGACTGAAATCTACTAAAACCCAACCCTACAGAAATGGCATGCAACAAGGAACAGTATCAAATGGAGCCAAAGTTTGAGCAGTTGGTGACAGGATTGGGAGAATGCAAAAATGAAAATATTTTAGGATATTTTTTCCCCACACCATTCCACACAGGGTGAAAAATTTCTTCCCTGAAGTAGGCTACAAGGAACCCCCTCATACACACACAGAATTTCTTTTCCCCTTCTCCTTTCCAAATAGCTGTATTTAGTGTATATTATGTCCTAATAAGTGTCTAAGTGCCTGGAGAATTTGTAAAATTCAGTCACTTTGCAGATGTCTATGTAAAAGCCATAGTCTCTGGAGTGTACTCGAAGTTTACCAACTCTTTTAAAAAGCTAGAACAGAAAAACAGGAAAAAGCATTGCCCTCTAGCCCCTATACCATTGATTTTTTAATCACCAGACCTACACTCATACCACTATGTTCACTGCATGCACTGATATATGGAACAACTTTAAATGAATGGGATTTTTTTTTCCCCATAAAGCTTGAAGAGAAAGTACCATGAACACTGACTCTAACTTTGTGTCTGTGCAAGGCCCAAAAGGTATCATAGCTTTGTACACATGGAGGGAGAATAGCAAATTTTTGGTCAATGGATAAGCAGTTTGAAAATTCTTACCTAAAGCAGCTCTCACAAATGAAAAACTTGCAGTATTAGGCTCTCCTAGTAAAAAAGAGAAAAAAAAGGGGGTTATTTCTATACCCATGATTGTGGATCAACATAAATTAAACTTAAACCAGGTTGTAGCTGTTTGCCCGTATCTGCAGACAGACAGCTCAGTCGCTCTTTTGCCATTCAAAATTCTTTCAAGAAAGAGTATCTGTGCATTTTTCTGTTAACTGTGAGCAGCCAGGAAAGCTCACAAAAATCTGATTATTTTTCAGGTTCTGACACTTTGTTTATTAGTGTTCTTCACAGGCAATGGGGTCTCAAAAAAAAATGCTTGGGGAAGACTGGAGGTCTTCCATTAGCACAATGGGAAAGTTCATCCACAATCCATAGTTTCCAACTCAGGGCTGAGTCCTGACAATATCTTGCTCACAGGCAACTGTACTAATTAAAAAACCAAAACTGAGACCAAGATGAACAGCAAACTAGTATGGTGACTAAACCATGCACTTGCTGAGCATAGCTCTCTGGGCCAGAGAGTTGCAGATAAAACCAATAGCCTCTGAACATTGGGGTAGGGAAACTCTGACAACTATTGCTCTTTGTGGCCTCTTGGCTCATGTAACCTGTAGGTTGTCATGCCATGTCATGCCATAGCGTATTGGCAGTCATTTCAAAAAATACATACCTGGAATCCCAGTGATTTTCTGACAGAAAAAAAAAAGATGTACTGGGGAGAGAGAAGTCTGCGTGATTTGACAGAAGGTGAGGATGTGGAAATATGGCAACAGTATCCTTTTAGTCCAGCCACTGTCTTGATGCAAGGGTAAGTTTCTTTGGAGGCCCTGTAGATGAAGAAGGAAGGTACATCAGAGTTGCTTTCATACATAGAGAACTTGCTCTGATGAACTGCCTGCCCCGTGTTTATTGATAAATGGCTTGTTCAGGCACACAGGTGTGCTGAGAATTACAAAAGCTGAAGGAAAAAAAGGGATATTGGGACAAGCCCAGACAGGGACATTTCCTGGGGACAAATGTTTATCTCAGCTAGAAAGGAGACATATAAGTGGGGAATATGAGAAAATATACTAAGAAAAAGAATGAGATTCAAGAGACAGACACCAGTAAAAAGACTTCAGGGAGAGAGACAGGGGAAAGAGAAGGAACAGTGAAGGAAATATTTGTAACTATAGAATGAAGGCAGAAAGAATGAAAATAAAGTTAAAAAAGGGGGATAAAAATGGAGAAAGGGAAACCTACAGAAAAAAAGGAATTGATGGGGCAGAAAGAACAGCTGAAGAGAAACCAGCTGGGACAACAGGGGAGATTGCAATTTATGAGAAGAAAACCAGGAAGAAATAGAAACGGGAGATGGCAGTGAGGAAAGGGAATTTCCTTAACAATGAAAGGAGTAAGTTAAGGAAGGATAGAAAGAACAAGTTAAAAAATACACTATTAGAGAATAAAGGTCTGTAGTACTATCAAGTCTTGCATTTGTCAGTAAAATATTATTTTGAGTACAAGTCCCATTGAGACTGGGGCAGAGGCAAGTGTGAGCATACTTAAAGATAAGACGGAGGGTGGATTGGGGTGTAAGTACAGGAACCACTTTTGTTATCATTAATGATACCATTGATAATAGGGAACATTAGGGAGCCTAACAGAAGAGTTGTAGTTACCTTCCCCTTTGCCGTTAGCTATGGCAGGTTACAGGGCATATAACTTACATGTTTTATCCCAGCCACCCAAAGATGATGCTTTTAAGTCTCCAAGAGATGAAATGGTAGCCAAAGATATTGGGTTAACATAATTTCTAGCTTACTCTAGGAATAAGTAAACTCTTACCTGCCTAGAGAGTATTGGCAGACAAAAACAAGATGGACTTTGCAATTTCTAGATCCAGAGCCCATTTTGGACTTGGAATGAACCTCAAAGCTTGGTCACAAGCACTCAAAGAATTTTAAAACTCTGTATTTGAATTGCAGTTCAGATTAGGAAAACCACTAATCTCAGGAAATACTTTAAAGCAGTATGTAGATTAGGCTTAATCTGTAGTGTGCAAAGAATTAAATACCCAAATCAATGTGTTGTTGAACATGCCAACAAAAGTACTATGGGGAAGTTGTAATGTAATGGAACAGAGCTCGCCATATTATAAATCTAGCTGCTGAGGTTTGTAAAGCAGCAGACAGTGTAAGGAATGAAAACAAATAACAGTTTAATAATGAATTATAATAATCAAGAGGAAGCCAGGACATGAACCACAGCCTCAGAGCCCAACTGAGTTAAAATAGTACAGAGACTGGAAATATATAATTTCAGACAATTCTGGTTGCTTATTTCTAAAGGTGAACTGAGAGCTTTTTAAAATTACATGACCAGAGTCCAGGAGTGTGTATTTCTCCCATTGATGAAATCACTAACATCAAAATGGTGTGGCTCTTGTCCTGCTTTAGAGCAGACAATGTAAGCACAGCAGCCTATTCCTTTTACTGATAGCAATAATTCTTAGCACCAGTGATTGATACAAATTACTGTGAAAACCACTTGGGTGGTTGGGTTTTTAAAAAATATTTTGCCCTACAAATTTTCTTGTGTTACCATCATTTTCTGCTGGGGGAAAAAAGGAGAAAGAAAAATTCCTACTAAAATTCCCAAATAATCTCTTTTCTTTGATTCATCAAAATTTCACGTTTCTGAGCACTTCTCAGCCTGCTTAATATGCAAATGGAATCTGTTGTTCCCTCCCTTCACTTTGGCCCAGATTTCTAACGGTATTTAGATGCTTAAAGTTAGGTGTAGGTATTTTTAATCCTTTTCAGTACTTAAGTGCCTAATTCCTTTGATTTCAATGTTTTTCAGCAATAAAAATAATAATAATAATAATAAAAGACACCTTATTGTTTATCTTAACCACCTAAGTGCCATTACAGACTTCCTTTGGATCATGCTTGAAATCTACATCCAAGGAATATTTCAAAGCACTTAAAAGCACCACCTGCTGTGAGATTTGTTGTACAAGACCATTCACAAGCATTCATTTCTCTCACCAAAATGACTCCACAGGTAACTTCTACAGGGATAGGCAGGGGCCAGACTTTCTTCTTTCCAAAATGCATTATTTCTAAGTAGGCCTTTTCCAGTCACTGAGAAGGACACACAAACACCATTTTCCTGGTGTCAATTTGTCCCAGCACACCCCTGTGGCAGCCAGGCCGGCTCTCTGCCATCTGCTTCCACCTTGGAGGTTGGCATGCCCTTTCATGGGTAGGCCTCGCCTTTGTCCCCTGTAATGCTGCTGATTCCAAATCAGCCCCTGGCCACTTTGCCACAGAAGGAAATGGGTCCCACAGACATGGCTCCCTGCTAGGCCTGGCCTGGGCATCTGTCCACACCATTTGTATGGAAAGAAGTATCTTGCGGGATGGTAAAGTCATTAACCAATCTGACAGCCAAATTTCAAAGAACAGCAGCAAATATGGCAGTTGTTATCCACAAGAAATGGTGGACATTTCACTAGGTAAAGTGCCAGGCAGCTTCACCAGAGATAGTGACTCCTCCTGCAATAAGACAAATTCAGCTTTCACAATCAATTTTGCCAAGACTGCAAAAAGGTCTAAATTAGTGCAGCGTTTGGACCTATATGTTTATAAACAACTTTGGGTGTAAGCAAGCACTTGGGTGACATGGAGCCACAGGCAAAAAACTGGCTGTGTTTCCTGCTGAAGCTCCTTGGCCCCAGGTCAGGATTTAAAATGCCATTTCCCTGTCACACCAAGGGCAGCATACATCTGCTCCTCTGCTTGCTGCTTCACCTAATCTCTGGAAAGCCACGTGCTAAGGGATAATTTGCCAGATATTGGGAAAGGCTACCAAAACCAGTGAACCATGAGTGACAGCGTCTAAAGTCAAAACAAACCGTCCCAGACAAGGGAGAATTGTTTAATGCTCCTTATCCGTACAGAGTCCAAAGTATCATTGGAAGTTCTGATAAATACTAAACCTAACTTCATCTGAAGTGGAAGGGATACCTGGTATATGACCAAGGCAGGTAGGACAGATTGCACACTGAAGGCCCAACTAGAATATAGTTACCCTTATTTTACATGGATTTTTCCATTTCTCTATTCATAATGCAAGTAGAACCACACATGGTAAATAGAATTGGGAGAAAACCAAAGTGAAAAAGTCTGAGGTCTGCAGAGGTGTTTAAGGGTGATGTTGCTAAAAAAGGAATAAGTCAGAAGAGATACATCTTCCTGTCATACTCTTTTATGCCACCTGCATAATGAGACCTGCAAAAAGTACCTGAGTTCCTCTTGCCTTATTATTTTCTCAGTGCATATTCTTCTGGTATAATACAGAAAATTCTTCCAGCCACCTGCAAAGCATAGGGTTTGTTCAGGACAGAACTAGGAAGCTGAGAGAGCATAGCACTATTTCTGATGCAATTCAAACCTAGTAGGATTCAGTCTTTCTACTTTTTTTTGGGGCGGGGGGGGCAAGCAGGAGAGTAGAGGTAAAGGAAAGGGACTCTTAGAAGAATATATTGTGTATCCTGTTAAACCTGACTATTTGGGTGTTCAAATGAGAATAAAAGGAAATCTAAAGAGAGGTAATCCATTCCTTACTGCACCTAATCCTTGAAGGCCAGCTTTACATGGCTTTTCAGTAGGAAAATTATGAAGAGTAATTTGCAGTTTGTTGGGTAATGAAAGAAGAAAAAAATTACCTAAAGCTGCTGGGAAATCATGATGGTGTATGGGTATGTAGTTAGGTGGACCCAGTTCACAGGGATAAGAACTCCTGAATCAAGTTTCTGGAATGGTCATTACAGATTTTGTAGTAGTAAATATCACCATGCAAATCCTGACCTTTCCTTATCTTTCCCAGGGGAAACCACAAATACTTTTCATCTAGCCGGTATTTAGGAAGACGGTTTTGGAAACAGGAAAAAGAAAAAGTCATCTGAAGATGTAGGAGCCACTGAGGCTAGCTGGTGCTCTAGTCTATTAGAATAGGATCCCCACCTTTCATTTTAATACTGGACTGACTCTTCTCTCACTGTTTTTTCTCTCTCATGTTCTAGTAATGACAAACAGTAAATGAACTGACAGTGTTACCTACTTGAAATTAAAACAACTGTTTAATGCTCTTAAAATTCAGAGTTTTGCAGCTTTGCTAGCTCCAGTGGATGGACTGGCTGCTGTGAAGCTTAATCCTGATTACAAATGCTCTCTTTGTTCTGGCTTTTCTGCTCATATGCTCATGATGCCTTACATCCCATAGAGAGGCAGTCAGGACACATTGCCATGGAAATGGAGGACCACTTCAAACAGGTATCCTGCAGGAAGAGCAATGCCTCCCAAATGTGGGGGAATAGCTGTACAGTCTTAATGAACCAGTTTTGGCAGAAGGAAGACAGGGTTGACAGCAAGTCAAGCTAGTCATTAAGTGGTCATGGTTCAGGGCTGTGTGCCACACAATACGCAGGGCAAAGTGCTCTGTCCACAGTGCGTGTCACAGGTAAGTGGGATACATAAGGAACGGTGAATCACATGTCCTGTAAATGGTCATTAAGTAGTTGGGTAGAAGTGTGTCAAACAATGAGGTGATGTAATGGACAAATGCTTATCATACACATAGAGAATCCTGACCTCATTTCACATATGATTTCATCTTAGGTGACCTCACAAGTGCAGTTACTTTACCACCTGCACAGCTTTGTATGTTTTATGTGCTTCTTTTACCCTCTAGATCCTGAAGAAATTAGTTATTTAGTTTTCACAATCAGTCCCAGATGGATGATGTCTGTCAGCATTTCCTGATTTCCATAACATTTATCGTTTTCAAGGCACTTTATAAACACTAAGCAGTTGATCCTCACACCACCCCTGTGCCCTAAGCATTAGTACTTCCTTTTCACCAACTGAAAATTGTCATGGGAAGTCAAAGCAATCCTCAGAATAGCAAAGGTAACAGCAGAACTCAGTACCATCCAAATTTTTAACTGCTTTTTACACCTCTAGCACATACTTTCCTAATGCAAACACATCTACCACACTGCTCTCCAGTAGTTAATTTTTCTTTCTATATATATAAAAACCCTCTCCCCAGCTCTGTTACTTCTTGCAACTTCTTGGTCTCTGGTATAGATGAAGAGTCAAGCTCCTAACTTGTCTAGAAGTCAACTTCCAAAGTGATCTAAAAACAAATGAGTACAACTTCTGTGCATTCAGACATTGTATCCCAAATGTCTGCCAGATACAATCAATAGTTTTAAACAGTAATATTTTTAATTTATTCACTTTATATGAGGTCAGAGAATCATCTGATTCCTTGTGGGTACAGAACTGAGGTTCAATGAAAATCAGGCCCCAGCTGAGCTTTGGTGAATTTTTAAAGTAAACAATTAAATGGCTTGTAAAATAGAGGTATTTCACAACTGATATCGGTAACTATTGGAAAGAACTGAAACTCCGAATGGCTATGTTCTTAGCTCCAGTAGAGCATTCAGCAATGTTAAACTCCTTCCAAGCACATAGAAAGGGATGTAGTTTGATTTAATAATAATAATGTCCGTGAATACGTAGCTATAGGCAGGTGAAGGCTTTTGAGTCACTTCTAACTGCCAATAGTATGTAAAGAAGAAACACTGGGTAGTAGTTAGTCAAAATTAGAAGCCTTTAACCCATTCCTTGGACAGTGTTTCTTCATCTAATCTTGTCCATGCCAACAAAGAGTAGTGGTACATGGCTAAATTCTGCTAGTACATGACCATCTGCCAGCTCCCCAGCACAAAAATGCTCTATGAACCTTCTGCTTATTTGGGTCTTACCACTCGCACAAAAAATTACCCGAACAAAAAATCAGTGCAAGTAGTTTTGTTTATAATATTGTCTTTTCCTTCCCTTTTAAAATGTTTTCCCCATACTGGCACATGTGACCCTAATCTGATGCTCTTAAGGATAAAGCTTCCCAACATTCAGTGTTTCAATTCATGCTTTATGGGTTTGTTTTCATGTTAGATACAATGGACAGTGCATGGGAAAAGCCAGGTGCCTGAGAAGAAGATTCACAACAGGTAAGTTAGAGGTACCTAGAACTAGCTAGAAGGGAAATCCTTAGGAAAGGAGTTAAGAGGTCTGCCCCCAGTCAGCGTGAAGACGCCTTGTTTGGCATAACAGGAGATGTTCTCCTCCTGCAATTTAGACCCTAGCTGCTTCTGCTGAGGGTGGGGGTCTCTGCTCTTGCTTTTCAGACTGGCAGCTGGCCTCCACACTTTACAGCAATGAGAAGGTAGAAGGTGACATTATCATTCACTGTCCTTCCCTCCTAGGAAACCAGATAAGCTTTGGTCCATTTAGGACTGAAGGAACTTGAGTTTAATGTCCTTCTCTGCCTGAGATAAATTCACTCCTCCAAGCCCCATGGAGAAAGCACTGCCTAGCAGGAGGCTGCTCTGTTGCAGAGCAGTAGGTTCTCCTTCAGAGCTATTCATTGCATTTTACTGTACTCCTTGCAGAAGAAAGCAGTGGGTCTGCTCCAGGTTTTCTGGGCAAGCCATTAGTGGATGTAGTCCTCCAAACCTGGAACTGAAATGACATATAATTTCTCTCTTCCACAAGACCAGGAGCATGGTCACCAGTATACCTTCTCAAACAGGTAAGTGGGCTTCATCAGTTTCGTGGCTTCAGTGTAGCCTGGACAAAATTTACTTGTTGGCTGCATCTGGACTGGAATTCGCCATTAAAGTGTATCTGCAATATAACTCCTGCTCACTCTGTTCCCTTTTGCAATAAAAGAATTAAAGGCTGAAAATGGACTAGAGGGAATGGGAAATCTAAAGCCAGTTGGAAGGGCCACCAGCTCAGAAGGAACATTCATTGACTTTACATTTTATATCAGTAGGCTAGGCAAGCATGGCTCCTTCTGACCACGCATTATAGCAAAACAACGCGGAAAATAAACTTGTGTGGGATCAAGTTATTTTAGTAACATAGCAATATTAAAATCCTACAGGTATAAAACATTGTCAGTACCTTTTCCATTTTCTTTCCTCTATGTGACTGTTTTCTAATGAATTCAGGCCAGTGCAAAACAGTTAAGTAAAAACTGTTTGACACATGGGTTTGTTCTGCTGCCCAGGTTTGAAGGGGGCTCAGACACACAAGCCAGTTACTGTGGCTTAGCAAGGCAATGCGTATCAGTTGAACTTTGGATGCTTCATTATGTCAGAGCTCTTCATGGCATATATATATATCATGGCATATACATACAGAAGAAGCACTAGGCATTCAGGCTGCAGGACTGGGAAGGGACTTTTACTCCTGCCTACATAGTTTTTAATCTCCAAAACCATGAAAAAGAGCTATTACAGTGTGGCAAAGGAATGACTGGGTGACACGTGCTATGCTTCTTCTATGGCACCACTGTTAAGAACTGATGGCTTATGTTATTGGTGAGGAGAAGAGTTAAACTATTAAAAACCTAATTTACGTCTCTTTCTTCACTGTGTGACTCAAACCAGTTTTGCAATCTGTTACAGGTTAACTAGCCAGGGTTAGGCAGGGTGGGGCCTGTAGCAGATTGAAAAACTGGTTTATTCAATTCATAGAGCAAGAAAACATCCTTAAAAATAGGCATTCTAGAAGAAGACCAGATACCTGCCTGTCAATTATGGCACATCATGCAACAAAACAGATTTTCAGGCCCCTTGGCTTTTGCTGCTGCATTGAGAGACAGTGTGTGCAATTACGTGCAAGCACAAGCCACCCAGTACTGTGCTGCAGCTGAAGAGCGTGCCTTTCTTTCAGCTTGAGGCTACACTGAAAGGCACGCCCTCACCTGCAGGCTCTCTCCTCTCCTCTGTAACTCTGTGTGCCAAGTGCAGCTGGTTAATAGATCACAGATCCGACCGACCAGCTGCTTCCAGCATATGGGGTCATGGAGGAGGGGAAGCTGCAGGGCTGCTCTGCAAATGTGTGAGATGCAGGCCTAGAACTGTCTGGAGATCAACAGGTGATCTCAAATAGGGGAAGAAATGGAAAAGAGCTGTACTGTTTTCAGCAAGAGAGAGGGAATGCAATCTGTTGTCTCCTGCAGGGTTTTGCTCTTTTTGAGCAGGTAGGCAAAAATGCAGATGATGAGAAGTGCAGGCTTACCTTGTAGGGTATTTTGTACAGCTTCATCTGTACCACCACATCATGTACCACACAAGAGGGTAACATAGGTGTATCTGAAGGCTCTCTTTCAATGTTAAACTGAGGAAGATAGAATACACAAAGCAGGGGAAAAAACATTAAATTACATCAAAAGTCTACTGTATATGTGGCAAAGTATGTGACAGATGGTTCCAGAATTTTGCACCCTCTCTTCTTATCAATGCAGTTCTTTTTATTGCTTCCAGACAATTCAAATTTTGGCACTGTACAACACTATCAAAGAAGAGATGAAATATATGATCTACTTTTCTTTCAGCAGTCAATACCATCATTGTCCTAAGGAGCTTTCCTAATCTACAGCCATAGAAAGATTGTCAGAAACTGAGCACCTTGTTTTCACTCACATTAGCAGGCCCTTCATATTGTTCCAGGTCTTAAAAGGTCTTAAGTTAAACCTAATGTAAAACTCACTTTAACTATCCTTTACATTGTCATGGTGGTGCCAATTTGTCCCTATGAAACACATAACACAGCCATGCTCTGAATCTCTGTTGTCTTATGTTGCACTATAGTGGTGAGACACCAGCACAGACCAACTGGGGAGCCAAAGGAGCTTCCTTCATGGGAAGTTTTTGAGAAGGTAGGATGTGCATGTTCCAGGGTGGTCTGGGAGTATTTGATCCTGCACAAGTACAGGGCTAGACGGAGTCTTTTTTTTTTTAAATCCCTCGCAGTTCTGCAGTTCTAAAGGTTTACATTTTCTAAAGAGACAATTTCGTTGTGTGTCAGTCAGTGTGGTCTGGTCTCGTCTGGTCTTATACCCAGACCTTAATTACTCCATATTTTTGCAAAGGCTGTAGCTTTACCCACCATAGTAGTGAAAATTAAAAACCACATTCCTGAAACTGACCCATTTCCTAACAACACACGAAAGAAAAGCAAACAGAAAAGGTATCACACGTAACTTAGTTAAAAATTCTTCTTTTGTATTCGCTACAGTGTAAACACATGTTCCCTTCTTGTTCTCCCATACTGTCCAGCCCAGCTGATTTGGGAACTATGATTCTAAGGACATCCAACTTTCGTGCTTTTTAAAAATGTAATTAAAACTTTCCCCTTTCATCTATAAATTCCCTCAAACTCCTTCAAATCCTGCTCTGTCTAGATGGAAGATTGTTTTTTTCTCAAAAGATGTCAATGTAAAAATCAGGCTGTTACATTTGTTTCTGAGCACAGTAGTCCCTGTTTGTTCAATGCCCCTATTTGTTTCACAGCAACAACTGTTGGGAAGGGACCTTCACGATGCCTCTCAGGAAAACTTCAGATTTAAGAGTTATAATATTTAGAACCAAAATCAATGTTCATGTCAAGTTTTAATTCACAGCCTTCCTCTCCTTTCTCTATTGTAGTGGCCAGTTTTAAATCAAAGCTGTTCAAATTTCCTTACGCTGCTACACAGAAGAGGCATGGGAACGGCCTCACTGCAACTTACAGTGCAGCAGAGAGAGCCAGGTAAGCGATAGGGCTTGGGTAACAAGAGTCGCTTCACTGTCACCCCACAAAGCTGCTTTGCAAGATAACTACCTCATATGGTGGTTTGGGTTGCTGCGGCTGGGCTACCTGTGGTACTCAAGCTCTGTCACCCCCTGCAATGTCAAGTACCTCTACAGTGCCACTGTAGCTCTGCTCCCAAGTTTTGATGATGAAAAAGCAACTTCAGTTTGCATATGCATTAGTGTCAGCCTTTTGTAGTGGGACATTTGTGCTACAGACAACTGTCCCAAGGGAGTTGGACTAGAGCTAGCATTTCCCTTCCCTGGAGTCACTGAAGCAGCTCTTGGTTAGAGCTGCGGTCTGGGTGACTGGAGTAATGAGGCTCTGCAGTCCATAATTTTGCACTGTGCATTTCCTCCCTAAGGAGTCGCAGGGCTGGCTTATTGAAATCACGCACAAATAGGTCTTAGTGCATTTCCTAGCAGCTGATACTAGAAAAAACTCAGCTAGCCTAATTGTGAAATATGCTGGGGAACCTGCAGAAATGTGGGCTTTATTTCTGGCTTTGCCACCAGTTGGAGGGCTGACTTCAAACAAATCTTGTAACCCCTTTGTGTTTCAATTCTCCACACCTGCAGAAAAGAGATGCTCACCCACTCTATGTTACTGCTGTGTGCCAGCATGGGCTGAGCAAATTCTGGGAGCAAGGCCAGGCAAGCCTGTCCTTCCACTGACCTCCAACACCTGTTCCTGGATAACTGGAGAGCTTCAGCTCCAATGGCAGCCAATACAAGACCTTCACCAGCACTCTACTCAATAAACATATCTTTTAATTGTTATGACTGGATGAATTGACAGAAATACCATAAATACCATAAAACTTGGTGTTGTAAAAAGTAATAAAAACATTTAATGTTACAAAACAGTTACTTTGATACTAAGCACCAAGTTGGCATGACTAAGAGTCATGCCAGAGTCATCTCTTCATGTGATGAAGAGTCATCACACACAGCAAAACTACCAATGTTCCTTGCACTCAGAGGCTTAGGCCACTCTGACCCCTATGACCCCTCACCTCACACCTTGCAGGAGAATCCCTCAGTAGACCTTTGCACTCTCAACTGAAGCTACTTTAGTAGCTTGAAAAGTGGCTCTGGGCTGTGCTGCTCAACTCCAGATCAGAAACTGCACTTGATGAGGCAAAAGACACTTCACTCCTTACTACGACTTCATGCTCTGGACCACAAGAAAACCTAGCAGTGACAGGGTTGGCCCCACCATCTATCCATGTAATGGCCATATCTGATAATTTGGTGTAAGTAATTCTGCAAGATGAGATCCTAATTTTTAAAATGGTGCTCTGCAGGCCAGTCATTAGATTTGACCGGCAGTTATTTCTTACATTGGGATGATCTTTTATAGCATGTAAAGTATTATGAAGGTCAGCATTTTTCCAGGGCAATAAAATTTGCATTTCAGAAACTTTTGAATAAACATTTAAGAAAAAATATAAATATGTTAGGTAAAGTTTTGTTTAGTTTAATTTTTATAACTCATCTGGATGGCTGGACATCTGTATTGGCTGCATAACATTTTTTAGAATAGAAATATATAGCCATCTGTTCAGCTCGTAACATGTGTTAATAGGTATCTCAAATTTCAGTTCAAGAAATAACCATCTTAATAAATAACGTAACAGCAGGAAACTTGGGTTAACTAATGGAGACCTAGCTGTAGTAGTACTACATCTGTTTAAGCTAGTCATTACAGAAATATTCAGGTACAAAGTACTCGGCTTAAATGAAACCTTTAGCTAAAAAGCATTAGAAGACTGCATTTCCTGGAAGTTTGGGACTGAGTCTAAGAAAAAGATCTACTCAAAAGATTTCCAGCTTTATGTTGATATTTGGATACATTTTACAGAGATGAGAGATCTTTACTGAAAATATACCCACCCAAGCTTCATAAATTTCTCCTATGGGCTTGGTGTGCCACAGAGGATCCTTCAGATAACTTCAGACCTACCCGGATTTGAAGTTCAGACCACTAACTCTAGAGAAAGAAAAGACCCATGCAAAATGCCTGAGTTAAGACCACCATTAAATTAATCTCAAATTGTGCGGCCCCTGTAGAACAATATCCCCCTTAAGTGGTCTCAGTGCACATAATCGTCAGCTGTGAATTTAATCTGAAAGGTGAATTAGTACTGGATGATAGTACCCTATTCTTGCATGGGTATGCATAAAGCACGACAAACTACAAAATACAGTATGATTATTTTTTTTAAATTTATTTGCTGCTCCAAAAGGCTCTTCTTACTGCACAGTGATAGGAGGCATAAAAGTCTGTAACTCTAGGTATTTGGTTGCCAAGATGAAGAAAATGTCATTCTCAAGCAGATGGTAGTGCTGATGCAGAAGGTCATGGACTTGGAAATTCATTTAAACAACCCAAAATAAAAGCAAGGGAATGGTAGGAATAGTCTGTTATTATCTTTGAATAATGAAAAGAAGGTTGAGGAGGCACAGCAAAAAAGGAATGCCAGTTTATCCTTGGATTAGCTATAGAAAATGCATTTGATTTCCTTAACAAGAACTAAAGGGAAACATAGACCACCAAAAGAAATCATGGTTAAGATCCTTGGACCTCTACAGATGAGGATCTCATCTGAGTATGGGGGAACAACAGACGACACAGTGCTGCCATAATTAATAGTCCTTATACCATTTTCTACTGCAGGGATGCATTTCATTCCCCCACCAAACAACTGAATGCTGGAAGGGCCTAAGCACCCTAGTTGATACTGTTCTGGTTCAGCTGTTAATTTTAGGACTGAGAAGCACAGAGAGAAGTTTACATCTTCCTCTCCCATCTCCAGTCATCTTCCAACTACAGCTCAGCAGGCTAGTGAATTCCAGTCCTCTATGGCTAGCATGGGGCAGATGTCATCCTGGAGAAGTTACAAGAATATGACTTTATGATTCCATAAAGTACCTTCACAGGAACTAATTAGGGGGTAACTTATTAACAGAGAAACCACCAAGTTATGAATGAACTATCAGTTGCTGTGCCAAGTAACTTGCACCAGCAATTACAGTTATAAACATTCTGGGTAAAAGCAGATTTAATAGGACCCTTTCACGGGCTGTGCAGTCTCTCTTGCAGGAACAATTTAGTGATTCCTTTGTTTGTGCCAGTTACAGAAGGGCCTGGAAGATCTGTGATCTCTATTCAATTTCTGTGACGTGAATTTGGACCCACCTTTGCTATTCATTAACCACTTACCTCCCCCAACTTTTTAGCTCTTAGGCTGCGGAGAAAATGCGATTCAAAAATCCTGGAAACAGCAAGATCTTCCTGAGTCTATGGAGAGCCTAATAAGATGCTTGTGAATATGAACTGCCCTATTCATATTAATCAGTAGCTTCATTGGTCTTGCAGCCATAGAACTGGTAATTTTTCAACAATATACTAAAATTGATTGAATTTTTCATGTGGGTTTTGCCACAAACACAGGACATTTCCAGACACTTCTACACATTTCTAGACAATTCTAGACATTTCTAGAAACACTTTGTTTCTATACTCTGCTGGAATCTCTCAGCAGCTGTTTCCATCTCAGCATTCTTCCTACAAGCAGAAAATCTCTGGGATTACGGTAAATCACTCCCTCCCTCTCCATTCATTTAGGCAGCTGTATAACTCACCTCCAGCTCAGCCCCTGGCAGTGTGGCCACACTGAAGTTAAACCTGGAACCCACACTAAAGTTACACTCCCCAGCACCCACACCATGCCTCCGTATCTTTAAGCTTGCTTATAAACTGGTATTACCACCTGACAAATTACCAAACCATTTATCTATGAGGCAAAATCAACCAGTATGTTCATGTACTCCTTACCACTAGGACAATTCGTAAACATATGAGCAGCTTTAAACAGTTGCACATTAGAGCATACAAACCTGACAAGCTTTCAAAAATGCACAGCCCCAAACACAGAAATACATCCTGCACAAATAGCCTTTTATAGATCAGTAGCAGACACAGAACTTTTGCAAACAGAAAGAGACATGGCATCTGACTGAAAATAATAGCTTTCTACCTTAAATTTAAAATGGAGTAAAAAACCATTATTATTTTCCATTCTTGACTTTCTCTCCCAGATTGCATTTTGTATCTGTCCTTTGTTAAGAATCACATCACAAAAGGAAACATTCACCTTAAAGTTTTCTAAATAAGAAACTAGCTGTTGGTACAATATTTCCTATGTGTTAGTATTCAAAGACTTCCAGAATATGATTAAAATATTATGAGCTGCTTTTATGAAAGCTGAAGTCATGTAAGGAGATTTATATAGGCCATTGCAACCTTCCTATCAACTGTAACTTTGCTTAAGGCTACTGTTTATGCTTTCAGAAAATACTGGAGATATCTAAGGTCTAAGGCACCAGAAAAAAGGAAAGGGAGATGAGTATCTGTCATGGTACGTAGAAAATGAATCCTTCTGGCAACTTCTGCCTAGCCTTAGATTAATATGGATTTACAATTAACATCATCCGTGAACCAAGCAGCGTTGTAATTGTTTTTGCAGCTATTCCAAAACTTTTTTCTGCACAGACATAACCTAATTCTAACGTAGTGAGACAGAACAGCTTGACACATTTGTTATCTAAAGACCACTTCAGCCAAAGAACATAATGAAAAAGCATGGGAACTTGACTCAGAAGCAAAGGCTCTTCTTTAATACTTGTTCCAAAAATAAAAAAAAAAGCCTCTACCCCCTACATCTCTCATTATTTCTTATTCTTGAAGCTCTAATTTTGCCCCAAGGACTGCTTCAAAAATACACTCTCTTTGACAGGATTGCTTAATACTGCTCAGTCAAGTGGGATTAGAGCCTTCTGAGGGAAAGAACATATTTCTTACTCATTTTCTTGACTAATTACTAAAAATGACTTTGGGAAACCTTAACTGTAGATGTATCACTCACCTCTTCTTCACAGTAGGGATTAATAACCAGCACAAGCTACTGCTCGATGCCCAAGTGCAGTTGGCAGGCAGTTCTGCAACACCAGCCCTGCAGCCTCATGGAGTAAGGCACTGTGGCAGCAGCCTTCATGCAGTGACTCCGGTCTCACACATGCCAGGAGCAAACCTGTTATTCCCTCTCACAGGCACACTCTTACCAACTTCTTCACTATGTAAGGGCTGCTGCAAAGGGGGACTAACCAAGTGTAACCCTGTTCTGGAGTCACTCCTCCAACTAGTCTTTAGGGAGAACTGAGTGAATGCTCTGTTTATGCACCAGCCGAGGAAATATACCTGTGCCTCAACTTCTGGAACTGACAGGAAGATGAGCTGGAAAAGATTGGACACGATGATAGAATCAGTTTCATGTCCTTCTTTTCCCATGCTATGGCCAGACATAGCGACTCTTTGCTGAGAATTAATTGGCTAAATATTCCTCTATGTCTTTCCTTAAACTCAATGAATTTGTAGAGACACACAGAGTAAATAAACAGAATGTGCCTGAATCATGCAAACATCAAAAGCTTACTTCCATAGTTTGTTCAGCTATGAAGTTTAAGGAGAAAACAAGGACTATCACTATGTGTGGTACTATGTTTTCACTGTGTAGTACACCATCAATACAGTAAGGTATTGATACCTGAAAGCATTTCCAGTAAGGCTGAGACAAGACAAAATTAAACCAAATGATCTTAATCTACATTCCTCACTAAATCAAAAACAGGCTTGTTGTTGACATGTATACAAAATAATGATTCAGACCTTAAAAATCCCTTATGTTGACTTACATTTGTGATTTTTTTTTTTAGTACACAAGACTGTATTTAGAATTCTTTACATGGGTCCAAGAATATGGCCTGGCCACTGCATTTCCTAGAGTTGATTTGCTGGAGCGTGTATGTAGTCCGGTACATAAAACTATCAGGGTGTGATGTAGAAAAAAGGGCTTTATGAAAGAGCGTGAGACCCAGATGAAATTAACTTATCAGCAAAGAGAGAAAGGGGTTTTTCTTGTTCCTCAGCACCACTACCCACCGGCTGGGCTCAGCTGGAATGGCCATACAAACAGCCACCTCAGATATTTGGTTGAGCCATGAGGCCACAAAAGGTCCCCTGACTTCCTTGGAAAGATATAGCTCTATGTATTTCTCTCTGGCTTTCTGGGCTAACTGGCAATGCTCAGAGTTAAGAATAGAACACAGATCCTGAAAGAGGTGTTAACTTTTTGCTGAGAGAGAAAAGTATTCTAGAACAAAAAAACCCACATGCTTTGGGGCACATCTTCCACTCTGCAGTTACTGAGAAAGAATGATTTATTCCCTTGCCTAAGCATCCAGTCATCAGTAATACAATGAAAAGCAGTATTTCTTTTTGTGTAGAAACACACACACCAACCTAGGTAATCGCCAGGTAACATGGTTGGAATTGTCATTTCCTCATGCCCAACCAGCATCTTGTGACCTTTCACAAGTCAATGAAATAAAATAAAGTAAAATAAAACAAGAACAAAAAGAACCCAACAACATAATTCTTAAAGCAACGCCAGAGCTTCCACTCAGAGAAGAGCAGTTGGGCCTATTACAGCAGGTAATGAAATCCACTTCTCTGTGACAAAATGGGACCTGATCATATGAATTTGTTGCTTGTTTGTCTTTCCTGAAGAAGTTCTGTCTTCAAAAATTGTCTCTGAGCTTCACAATATTAATAATATTGATTCTGCTTGACAATATTTCAGGTCTTTTGCAAAGACCCCTCAACTAGAGCTGAGCTGTAAAAAATCCTATTTCTTAAAAAATGTAGCAGAACATGATGTGTTGTCAATTCCACCAACTGTGAACATGACTTTTCATTAGCTATAGGGATTGATTTAATACAGCTGTAACCATGAGGCTTCTGAAAAGCACAATGGGACCTCTGGGACTCTGCAAGCTGCCCTGACACTTCAAGAGAAGCTCTCTACGTCTAGATTTCTCTTTTCGGATCAAAAGCACCACACCAGGCAAAAAGGAACCAGAGCAATTCTGTTCCTGAACAGAAGTGCTGGGTCTGGAAAGGTGAGATTGGGAACCACAGAGAAGGGGACAAGAGTTATTCCCTTTCTTTAACAATGCACAGGAGTGACAACATCTGCAGAGTGAGCACAGGGTGGAGTGGCAGGCATAGATGCTTTACATATCCCACACACTCAACAGAAGAGTCGCTTCACTGTCATCTTGCTTCACCAGTGCTTTGGAACAGCCATGAGGAGACAAAGACCGATCCTACGGGAGAAGCGGCGTTAGGGATATTTCTGGGCAGGCCTTCAATGCTTGTTTCTCAGGCATATTTTCCATGGGTGTTCATGAAGACTACAACAAATAGTCAGTCACCTTGATCCTTCCCCAAGTCAACAGAACAGATCCCAGGGAGAAAGGACTAAGTTCCAGATTCTTTTTAGATCTAATGGTATCTCACAGTTGTTTCATTCCTCACACCCTGGCAGCATGTGTTAGGGAAACATATGACACTGAGGGCCAGTCTCCGTTTCCTGACAATCCTGAAGAGATCGAGAGTCAGCCACTCTGGAGTGAGAGTCAGTAACAATGATTCTAGGAGATGATCTATCTGCTTCCCTGTGTAGGGCATAAGGAAAGGGAGTAAGGACAACTCACAAAGCTAACAGACAACGGAGTGACTCTTCTGCTTCTGGTGGGTACAGCAAGTAGCCACCTGTAGCTTTCCTGGCCCAGCAAACTAATTCTGAACATGCTGGGGATGGAAGAACCAGGATCTTATAGACTACACAAGCCTGAAAGATACAAGTCTGAAAGGCTTCAATGGAGCATTTTACTTTTCCCCAAAATATCAGAGCGAGTCTGAAGATGCTGCTACGTAAATTCTTTTCTAATACACCTGCACAGAGCAAAACAACATCCATCAGGACCAATATTAGAAATACTATACCAAAGGGCTACCTCCGGAAGAGCCAGCACCAGTGGAAATGTGGCACATTTTGCTCTGTTTGGTTGCACACTTACCATGGATCATGTGAATGGCTCTGAGTTCACTGCTGTGGGAGAACAACTGGCATCTTCAAAGCTTGCTGAACTCCTCTGTATTTGCTGCTGAACTCCTCTGTATTGAGGAAGAGGGCAGCCCCATTTCTTGACAGATATCCTGTTGTCATGAGGCTGCTGTGGTGCAGGCTAGCTGTGATCTCTTGTGGGCTGTTGGCAGTCCCTGGCTCTCCATCTGTGTATTAGCCAGACTAACATGGGTGCAGTTGGGAGGGTGATGAAAGGGCAATGTTTTTGCTGAACATCCTATCAAACTTGTGAGAAGCTAAATGTTAGAAACTGTGGATATTCATAGGGTTTGACCTCCAGAGATGCTGAAGTGACAATCTAGAGGGCTATGAAGGAAGTCTAGTTCTTCACAATATTTGGGCATGTAAATCCTGTTTCTATTAGCAGGCACTAGGCCGTGACAACGTAGGACAGCAGTTCAGATTTATTTAGACCAGTGCCCACCACAGTCCTAGCACTTCAAGCTCCTGGTTCACTAAGTCTTGGAGCCAGACAGTAAGGATGCTTCACATTGGCAGTGAGGTTGACATATCTGACAAGTCCAAGTAAATTAGTCATGGTGAAAACAGGGTGACAGAGCAAGGAAAGGAAATACTCTTATTGCCAAAGACATGGTTCAATACCTAAAGTAAAGTACTGTATTTCATTTCAGAAGTCACAAGCAGTCCTAACTGAAGAACTAAACCAGTCAAATTCAAAATATTTCACTGATAATAACATAACTGGGTAGTTCATTGCTGCAACCAGAAGCAGATCTAAGTAAGAATAGTAACATGATGAATTGATGGTACAAAGTAAAAGTACAACGGTAATTAAACACAGAACTCTATTTAGCAATGCAGGTTTGGTTATTAATCTTGCCAGGCTAATGTTTTGGCTAGGAAGCAGTCAAACTTTTGTATTTTAAATTAGATCTTGTGTTGTCATGGAATGAATTTTAAAGTTGTGTAGGTGGTATCTATCAAAATATCTTCCAATCTGAAGCCTGTGATTAGCATAGGACAAATGTTCTATGTTGATATGCATTTGTGATCACATCAAAGATTGTCCTTAAATCAAGACACTTTAATACCCCCACATTTTCTGTCTAGCCACTGGAAAGCAGGTCCTGTGGGGCTAGGTAGATGACTCTGGGCTACTTCACAGCAAAACAATCACATCACAGCAAACTGTCATGCTTTAGGAAAAAAGCAGTTCTACCTTGGCATATTCTGAACTACAGACAAGCCTCAAATGGTCTCTACAGATGCCAATTCAACAGTGAATGCAATTCAACTGCATTTCTTCAGACCTTCAGGTACATTTTAAAAAGTATTTTTTGCTGCCTCTCCCCTCTCCCATCAATTCCTTTAGGATGCAATGTGCCCAATTGGTTTTGGGGCAGCTTTTACAAAGGAGTCCCATTTTGGATCCTGTTCAGACTCTCCACAGAAAAAAATAGTCCTCTCCCCTCCTCACATAGGAGTGTACACTCTTAATTTTGTAATGCAAAAGCCCTGAACCAAATCTAATATAACTCCACTGAAGTCAATGAAATGACTCCAAGAATTGGTTTGTCTCTTGGTTTTAGTACCAGAAAAGTGTCTCATTCAGCATAAAAGTAGAAACTTAACACACACTTTGGCGTGTTAGACAGCCTCGTCATCACAGCACTGTATTGGCTTTTGAATAGGCTTATTATCCGTATCTGTGTTACTTCTAAATCTGGATATTGCATTTGTTACGCAAATAGAGAAAATTAGTTATATTACTTGAGATAGGGACTGCTGAGACAGCTGAGTTTCAGCACATGTTAATAGTACAACTGTCCTCATTTAAAGAGATATTTGAACCTCTAATAAAATCTTTGTTTTTAAAGATTTCCTTTACTAAAGTACAAGTAACTACCATGTACCATTGCCATCTAGTGGAAAGGTAAGTAAGAACACAGGTTTCCTTCACATTAATAGCTATCCATGATGATCATTGATGGTTACCTTAGCTAATTTAGAAAACCTCTAGAAAGCATACTGTAAAGTCTGTACATCTCTTAATGCCTGCCTTCCTCTAAGGGAAATCTTCCTGTTTAATTTATCTTTTGGTATGGTAAAAAGAAGTGTTTGGCTGCTGTTAGCAATCGTACTGATAAAGAGTCTATCTTCTGCAACAGAGGAAACTTAGCTTGTTTCCTTATCTTTGATTAAATATAACATTCCCTAACTTAATTGAAATACAGCATGTTAGTGGATATGCTTAGTTAATAAGGATGTATTTCAGAGACAACTGCTGTGAAAGGGGAGGTGGTGGTACAGCAGAAATAGAAATAATGCTATAGTAGTGCAGCTTCTCCTTGGCTTGTCTAAAAGAATGAAATTAACACAGCTTTTTGCAATTAAAAGCATACACAAGTTTTGGGCAGGTTGGCAGATTAAGCATTAAATTGAGGAGCTTCTACACAAAAACTCTGGTCAGGCTCAAAGACTTATTTCTTGTAGCCATTTGTTTAATGAGTTTACATCTGCTGTAACATTCAAAGAAGTCAGCAGAGCTCAAGTGTTTGACAGCTGCTCTTAAAAAACCCAAGGAGGACGCACTTTGCTCATCTTCCTCACAGACTTTAGATAAGGATGAGAAATGTTACAGAGACCCACTGGAAAGCCTCAAAGACAAAATACATGATATCTAGTTTTACTAGATTCTTGATCATTTACAGTTCACCCTAAAACTCCCACACATTTGTTTCTTAATGTCCCTCATGCTCCGTTAAACCTCACTGCAGCAATGTTCCCATAGGAATGTGGCCACTTGCCAGACTCTCTCATGAACATTTCATTAATCTTCTTGGCTCTCATACAAACTACAAAACATTATTTGTTAGCAATTTAACTGTTTTGCTCCCAAATGTGCCAGAAATGTGATCTTTGCTATGCTTTCATCCAAGAATACACGAGGATAATTATATAGTAAATGAAATGAGGTTTTTTACATTTAGCAAGATGTAGTGCCAAGAAAGGTAAACTGATTATATCGTGTTTCTGGAATTAATTCTCATGCTATCCTAAAACACAACTCATTCTCAAATGTAAAGATTTAACTTATAATTAGCAAAATACATTTTTAGATACAGTATTATTTCAGTATTTCTGACTTATTTAATAATTCAGACCATACCATATAATCTGCCTTCTTCAGAGTATAACTTACCAGAAAATACTGACTATTTCTGTTTTCTGGACGTCTGGCCTGACCCATGTCCAATGATGTTGAGAAAAAAACATCACTAGCTTTGCAATAAATATGAAGAGTCTGTTAGGCATGACTTGCTAGAGAGAAGGAAAACGATTTAGAGAAAAGCAACTTCATCATCTGCAAAGTAGGGAGGACAATTCTAGATATAGAGAGACACAACTTTAATTTCACAAAATTAGAAGCTTCAGAGTGGTATCAGTGGATAGAGCTGTCCTCAGGTGCATGTAACACCAATGGTATAGAAGCAGGTTTTATCACTCAGTTTCATCGGGGCTTAAAACCCCAACAGTATCGCATAGAGAGACATGCAGATGCAACTCAACTTTACGTGTTCAGTGTAACCTCTTCATTTTCTAACTTTGCAGTATTGGAAGTAATAACCTTCATATGTGTGAACTCCATGGGGCTTTTTTTGTAACTAATCTATAAGAAGTTCAGTTAATTTCTCAAATCCCATTTTCGCTTTGCAATAATGACTTGACTGTTTTCAACAATTTGCTCCCATAGCACTGTACGCAAAGTGGTATGCCTCTGCAATTGAAGGATGAAATGAAGAGTGAATAAAGACTGCAGCCTTTTAAAAGGTCAGGATCAGAGAATTAAAGGGAGGGGAATGGACATATTTATAGGTCTTTCTGTTTTCTCTTCTGACTTCTGTAAGTGCACATAAGACACCAAAATATTTGGGATGCATCCAAACTCAGACACTATTGAGGTTTTCCCAGCACTTTTCTGACTTAATATTGTTCTACAGTGTAACGGGCAGAGACATGCATCCATATTCCCCATATTGTGCAGTTACTAAATCGCAGTCCATGTCAACAGACACAGATTTGACCAGACTATATTTGAAGCAATGGTCACAGGCAGTTTGCTGGGTCAGAATTTGGATTTTTTGCTTGGAATAATCCTTGGGAGAAAAGACAAAGGTTCTTGCAAATTATGTTGCAGAATGTGCTGGATTGTGGCAAGAACTTATATATGCTCTTTCAACCCTACCTTTTAAAATTATAACAAGTGTTATGGTGTGTCCATAGAACACAAGTGGTTGATGAAAGAAATAAGAAGCTCTATCAGTTGTTACGTGCAGCAAGATAATGAAAGTATTCAAAGCTTTCAATGGTCCTTGGAGAAAAGGAATGGGAATGACATAGTGCTTAAGACCAGTTGGAAAAAAAAAAAAAAGATTTTTGGTGAGACAGCAGCATAAGCAGATGCATGATTTTAATTGTTTGGATGTTGGGTTGATCACTACCTTAACCAGGAAGAAGGATCACCTAGAAGATAAGGTAGGTCATAAGGTATGATCAGATGAAGGGGGGGGTTGGGAACTGGAGATTTTTGAAAGGTTAAAGTAGATAGGAAAAACTTGGTAGAAATGCCAAATTTCTCTCTCTGGGAGAAAGATCTCAGGAGAGTCAGTCAAGGAGGAAATAACCAATGGAGAGGGCAAGGCACCCAGGAAAGTGTCTGTTGTTCTTAGATGGTGATGGGACAGCTGATGCAGCTATTTTAGCACTGGACTAGTACTCATCTGCTGTGTTGCAAGGGTTAAAACCAGTCCAGAGACAGGCACATATGTAATTTGCCATTTGGAATGAGCATTCCCAATTTAGCTTTCAAGCGGTGGCAAAGCCTAGTCATAGCGGCAAGATGCCAAATATTAATTTAGGCAAAGCTATACTGCTATATACTCTTGGAAGCTGTATGATTAGAAGAAGTCAATAGAGTATAACTGACCTAATTTCTTATTTTTATTTCATAACTAAAAGCAACTCAAGGGAACCCTGAGCATAGAGACTTGCTCAACCCGCACCATAATTGGACTGGCTGATTGAACTAGCTGGTTGGCTAAAATTGTATTCTGATTAAATTGTAAGATTTTTTCCAAATCGCAAAGCTCTCCTCCCTGGAATTCCTGAAAGCTCCATCTGAGAACTACAGTGTAAAGAGAAAGAGAGTGCATACTGTCAGACAGCCTCGGTTGTTCCCCCCAACAAGTTATAAATAAATATAGGACACTTACAGTGCTCTGAACTAGAGAAAGCCAAGATCAAGGCCAAGTGTCACAGTCCTCCCTGAAAATAATTGCAGCATGCAATATAATCCTACATACTATAGCAATATGTAGTCTAAATAGAAACAAACAGGATAGCACTGGATTGTGTGTGGTGAAACTGTATCAGACCCTGGGAATTTTATGTTAATTAAGAAATGTTGATTAATAGAGACTGCTAAGTTTAATAAGCCAGTAATAAAAGAGAAATTGTGTTTGAATAACAGGCGTGTCTTGATTCCCTGGAACAAATCTTCTGATTTTTAATCGGGGGAATTCACCTAGTGGAAAATTTTGCCTGACTTAAGACAGCAGAATTTTTCTGTTGGTGTTACTCACTGCGGTTTAACTCCATATCCCAGAGGTCTGTCTGGCTAACTGAGCGATTGGGAAAGAGGTCTTAGAAACAGCAAAAGTTACAATCTTGATACCAAAATTACTGGGTGGGGTTGTGTCATACTAGATGAGAGAATAGAGGATCACAAGACTTCTGGAGTTAAAGGGTTAAGGTACATGCAAAAGACCCAGCAATGCAAGATAGTTCATCTTATTTCCTGCAAGTGATCAGAATGCAAGTTACAGGTCTGCTAGGAAAGAGATTACTAAAGGTTCTGGGACGGTGATACTCCAGCAAGATCCAACCTCTACTTCACATCAGGGTACAACTGCTTCTTCCCCCCTCTGGCATTACAACTACACATAACTTCCTTAACCATCAAGTGAAGGAGAGCCCTGGATCTTTTCTGTACACTGATCACTCATGGCAATGGGGACATCATGAAGTTTGATGCAGGTTTCCTTGACCATGTAACCCAAAAGGAGACAAAGCTGATACAGAAAAACTTGTCCATCAGTATCCTGTCTTCACATTATGCTGTGCACCCTGGTGGATCATACAATATTTTGTAGATCATATAAAGGAGCTGTGTTCAACGGAGGGACATTATTGCAAGCATAAAACAGGAATCCAGACACTTTTGGTAATCCAACCTCAAACAATGCGGGCATAGAAAATCTACTGTGGCTAATGAAAAATGAAAAGCAAGTCTAGTTATCAGCAATGGCATTTCAGAAATTAACACATGAAACTTCCACCTAAGCAATATCTATGTTCCTGAAAAGCAGTGTGACTGTTCAAAATATTAGTAGATAAATTTGTGCCCTAATTCTAATTCCTACAAACTTGGTAACTTTCCACAGTAATTGGGACATGCATATTGTAGCAAATTCATGGCTAGACTCTCTTTCTTGCATGGGAGGACAATGTCCCTCCAAGACAGCAAAATATCTGAATCTGGACATGGAGCTCTGGCTAAATGAAGCCGAGGCTGCTACGTGCCTCTAATTTCTTTGCTTTGTTGGAAGTCCTAATGTCACCACTTAGGCAATGAGAAGGCAAGTCAGGGCTTTCTCAGGCTAACTGGTGGCAGGCAGAGTTGAAGGCAGATCTTGATTAAGGGCTCTAAGAAACTGGGATTAAGCTGTGGGACTGCAGAGTCTGGGAAGTAGTGGTCCACATGCAAGTTTTCATTTCAGAGCCCCTCAAACTCAGCCCCTTTTAAAACCTGACCTTTTTCTGCCAGCTCTCATCTTCATGCTACAAGTAATCTCATGGAACCTGCCAAAGCAGAAAACTAACTTATTAGTCACAGGACAGTTGGTGGCACACAGAGCATACTCCTGATTAATTTATCAGTCTAGGCTATTTTACAGCCAGCTGGCCCACCATCATTGTGTTATATGAGCGTGTTGCAAACTATAAAGTGTTCACCCAAAGATACATTTTCCCCTCTTGTCCTCACCCTCTGCTTTTATTCTGTGCTTGTTTCTTTAGAGACTCTGGTGGTGTGGGAAGGTTCCACCGAGTATCTGTTTGCCTGCTTCTCATTTGCATTAAGAGCCTCTAAGGTGCCATGAAGAAAGTTAACTGTTAGGTAAGACTTGGGCCTTGAGTTCTGTGAGGGTCAGACAGGGTTGGTTTTGTTTTCCTGTTTTCAATTATTTTAGATTTGTGTAAATGCAATTAGTATTTCTTCCATTTTGACAAGGTACCATCAGTAGTGGTTCAGATTACCCTCTCTGCAATTTATATTTGAGGAGTTTATTTGAGTTTGGTATCGCTCTATTAAGAGAAGGCACAGTGAACCAACTAGAAATACTGGAAATAGGGATCCCAACTGATTCAATCCTTACATTTTACCGAAAGAAAGAAAGAAAGAAAGAAAGAAAGAAAGAAAGAAGGAAAGAAAGAAGGAAAGAAAGAAAGAAGGAAAGAAAGAAAGAAGGAAAGAAAGAAAAGAAAAGTTCCCAAATAGCAAAATTATGAAAATCACAAAGGAAAGTGCCACCCAAGACTGAACTTCTATCAAAAGTGTAACCACCATAAATTTGTTTTCCACTCATATGAATCCAGGCTGGGACTAATTTCCCAATGTGTTAGAATTCTGCATTTCTCTGTTTTTTTCTCTTATAGTTTGCAAGGCAAACAAACAAACAAGATTAATTACAATACTTTAACAGTCTGTCAAATAAGGCAGTTCTGTACTTTTTTAGCTAGTGCATTCATGGGAATATTTTTTGTAGCATTATCTCATAAAAATACACATGTAAGCTTAGCACAAACCATAAAAATGTGTTGTAGACTTCAGCTAATCTAGCATCTTTCATTCGTAAGGAGTATTTGGGTGCAGGCCAAGTTAATTAAAACCAGAATAGAAATGTGTTCTTTTCATATGAGTCATATACCTCTGACTCACAATAGAGTCTGTGAAGCTAATGGGTTAATTTGTCCCGATAACATAGAAAAAATGAAGCTAGAGGTTATGACACTGTTTGAACCGAGTGCTGGTTTCAGACAGTAGATGTACTAAGTTTTTATGCAATTAAGAATACAGATCTGCTCTAATGATGTCCTTTCTCCCTATTCAAGTGCCATTACAAACAGTTCAGAAAGACCTAGAGGTACAGAAGGCTTAGAAATCTAGGACTGACACCCTCAATACTCTATTATTGTAACAATATGCACATGAAAGTGTTTAAGCTACTGTTGCATAGAGAAAAGACAAAATCACATGCATGTAACTTGTAACGCTGGCAATTTCCTCCTAGCTGACAGCCCTGCAGCACTTTAATAGAAAAATTCCTCCCCAAGCAACCTAACAAACCCACACACTTACTTGCCTCAGTGGCCTGATGCTGAACACCTACACCTTCACCACAGGAAGTGTGGTAGTATTTTAGGCTAATAGCCTTTGTAACTCCTCTGGTCCCCTTTTCCCTGGGGACTGGCGTTCCACACAAGCTGCATTGGTAACTCCCTATCTCCTTGTTCTATACCACAACTTAAAAGGCACAGACAGGGTACAGAAAGGAGAACTTTGTTCCTAATGCATACTTATGATGATCTTCTGCATAAAGTTAGAGAAGTTCACTTACAGCTTTTCTCCTCCCACATTCCTGCAAGACTGTGAGCCTTTCAAGACAAGGACTATATCATAGCATGCATTCATGGAACTGCTAGTGCAACAAACCCTATAGGCATGGATATAAACCAAACAGCAATAATAAGCACACCTGAATTATCTGCCTAAAACTTAGTGCCAAGGTTGGAATCAAACAGCAGCATTCTGCTACTCCGCAGTTGATTTAGTTATCTGATCTCCAAGGGCCTCACAAGAGAGGACATAAATTATCCTGTTTTTTCAACCCTCATGCAGGTGAAACTCTTAATGAATACAAGAGTGGACAAGAAACATATATCTTTTATGAGTTAATTTACAAAGTGGGTATAAGGGATCCTTTGAGGAAAGCAGGACCTAAAAGTAATGGAGTTTTGGGTGTAATTATATAGGATTGTGCTAGGATGTAAAGACGCAGGCCTCAGTGTAAATGTGACTGAGGCTTCCCACGGTGATCCAAATATTTATCCTTTTCTAGGTAAAACAGACTCAAAGAAACCACAAAGACTTTTCTCACATATGTAAAGTTAATTCAGTATTTTGCTGAATTGAGGCTACAGTCCTCAGCACTTTGCAAGTTTCAGACTGCACATAGGACACATAGGAACAGAAGTACTCCTCCCCCCCCGGCCAAGTATTGCAATCCAAGCCAAAAAAAAAATAAAAAGGAAAATTACATTAAAAAAAAAGATAAAAACTCTAAGTTCTGGTCACAGTCAGTTCTCCCCGCCCTCCTGCATGTAATTTAATAGCCTTCCTCTGTTCATCTAATATAACAGTTATAAATCTGGCATGTGATCCAATGGACTAATCATTCATAGACATGACTACAGTCAGCAGCATCCATTTCTGCCAGCATCAAAAGCCCTAAGCCGTGGATGGAGCTGATTAGTCACAGCTGAAGACTTTAGAGCCTCAACATGCTAGTTTAGTATTAATTTTCACCTAACTGGAACACTGCAAACATCCAGGAGAAGAAGGAATAGTTAAAGCATGTTTTCAGGCTTATTCCCAGTAAAATTAAACTGAGCCAAGTAGGAAACAATCTGTACAGTCTCCCACAACATGGAGATCTCGGAAAGGAAGCAGAAGATGCTCTTCCTTTTTTCCCTCCACAGCCCATGTGAGGGGCGTGTCCCAAAGCAAATTGCTCTGCACACAGACTATAGGCCCCATGTTGCAATCCTGGAGAATCTGTTTGAGCACCACATCCCCTTCAAGCAACCTAAATGTGACACCTGATTTTCAGTTGAAAAATCCCTAGCATTTTATGCTTGCACATGTTCAAAGCTGACCCAGTCCCAAGGGATACAAGGCTGGGACCCAAAAATGAGATGTAGCACTCAATCAAATACTTGCGCTCAGAGAAGGCCCAAGAAACCTCAGCTGGCTTTACAGACAAAATGCAGTTGTGTCTGCCATTTTCCTAAAACACAGCTTGTAGATGATGTGGTGCTCATCTTCCCATGTGAGCTCACCTAATGGCTAGAGAGCAGGTAGGAAGCAGGGGATGAAACTATTATTTGCTTTACCTGAGGAAAGGCAAACCTAACTCAGGCTGCAGGCCGTGTAGGGTCTGCAGGCCCTCCCTTCTCTTGGGGCTGTTTTGAAGGCAGAGTCCTGGAAGAGAGTGAGAGTGATCAAAGCTCAGGAACTCTGCATTGAAACAGAGGTGATGTTAGTCCTGATTCCTCTTCAAAATGTGTTTTGGTATTTTAGCACCCTTTGTTTGACTCAAATACAGAAGTAGGCCTTACAGGAGGGCCAGAACACAGGTTCTTCCCCCTTCCACCTTTTCAACAACCTAACCAGCAGTTATGATCGCTCTTCTGCTCTCTTTCTCTCTCTGTCAGTTAATATGGAATTACTATATACTGACTTGCAACTTCAGCTTATGAGTCCACAGTGCCCCTCCAACAACACTCAAAAAAAGCGTATCACCTTAAATTCATATTGCAGGTTATGGGACACTCCTAAAATGGAGTAGAAATAACTCCCACAGGTGCAGAAGGGCATTAAACCCAGAAATTGAGGTAGCCAGACCGTGACCTTTTTGTTGTACTGCAATGTTTGAAGAAGAGCAAGTTTACTTGCTCTTTAGGAAAAAATCCATAAAATTCAGGACAAAAGCCGTAAGTGCATATGGTGGAGCTTATGATTGTGGATCCTAAGCAGACAGAGATAGTTCTTTCCAGCCCTGAGTAACAGGCTGAGATTGAAGAATGGTATTAAAACTCACCCTGTCCTTAGTGTTCCCTGTTGATTAAGCAGCTCTGCTTGGTGGTTTCAGCTTTATGAGCAGACCTAAAGATCAAACACCTGCTTCTGGATTCATTCCAGTAATTCAGTGGCTAAAAATGTTGATCTGTAGCACTTTAGATGCCTATACTTTTGATGTGTTCCAAGTTCTGCGTTGAAGCTCCTGCATTAAAGGGTCACAACAAAAACAGGTTTATATATATATAAAAAAATAATCTCAAAATCTTCCTAAATGCAGTTATTTTCTGAAATGGACAGTTTAATTTCGATCATTTTAACATTTCACTAACATTTTGTTAAATTTCAAATTAACAAAATTACTATGCAGAAAACTGCATTATACCCAGCTGCAATATCACCACTGAAGTGTTCAGCCCAGTAATATTAAAGCAAAGGTATAGTTTGCTATTTTGAGTCAAATTTGGCATTTTCCTGACCTGCTGCTGTTAATCATTTCAAGCATATGTTTACATGGCTGTTTTTGCCAACCCACTTTCAGCTGTCACCAGCCCCCACAGAAAATAATAATAAACACTCAGTACACCCACAAAGAAATAACTGAGAACAGGTTAGATGCATAGAGAGGCCTGGAAGCTCTGAGAACATAAACCATACAGCCTTCCTAATTTTTCATCATACAACTCATACTTCGACCCAACAACAACATACAGTATTGATTTTCAGGTGCAAATTTTATTGTGGATCATAACAAAGGTTTCAGAAAAAGCACAGCAAAAAATCAGCAATAGAGTGTCTCTTACTTACAGAATACATAAAATAAGATTCTGTGAAAGCCACTATCTCTGCAGCTGAAGGCAATGCAGCTTAATTTAGACTAACTCTTATTTTCAGTTACGCATGTTAAGAAGCAAATTTTGCAAATATTCATTTTTCTTAATTTGTTTGATATTGAACTTGAGAACCAAATATTTCAATGACACTAATATTGTTGCAGAATGTGTAGTATTAAACTGTTAGACAGAAAAGAAAATCTCATTATTGCAAAAAGAAATAGTCACACAGAAAATATTGTCAAAATACATAAAATTAGCCCTAGTAAATGTTAAATGACTCAAAACCTCTTTGGAGGATCTTTGGATGCTGAGGTATTTTGGAATTTTGGTGCTGCTATCTCTATTTTCAGGTGATATATCAAAACAAAATAGAATCATAGCACAGTTTAGGTTGGAAGGGACCTTAAAGATCATCTAGTTCCAAGTCCCCTGCCATGGGCAGGGACACATACCTTACTTTAAACTAATTATAACTTTCTACAAAGGATTTCTTCAGTCTTTAACTCTAAAGAGAAAACCCACACTAATTCTTAGAGTAAAATGACAAAAGTCAATTAAGTAACAGTGCAGACAATCTTGCAAGAGGTCTTCAAGGCACTGTTCTCTCTTTGGGTGCTTTGCACACAGGCCATTTACGAAGGCTGTTTTGATAGGAAGACATGAATAACAAAAACTAGACCTGAAGCTAGTATCTAGTATATTAAATATCATATATATTTTTCTCCAGTGAAATAAAACCCATTACTTTTAAAAGCTATTCTGCTTTACAACACTGTGGCTTACAGTAAGGTGTCTGCTAAATTAATCTGAAACATGAATTTAAAAACATACTTTAAGAAAATAAGAACAAAAGTCAACCAAGTAGCATTTATCTAAACCAATATAGTCTACCTGAATGTAAACCATTCCCAAGTACTGTAACCCTCTGTAAAACAGAAAGGATCAAATGCTCTGTTGATTTAATGCCTCTGGTTTACATGGAGATATCAGCATCTTGGTCCACAGTCAAATGAAGCTGATTAGGACCTTATCCAGCACTTGCTAGTCCACTTAAATTCCTGAACAACCTAGCTGCAAGGGCTGCTGCCCCCCTATGACAGGAAGATATCTACTGACTGAGAAATGTAACGAACTAGCTGTTCTGCAGTCAGCTTACTAAATTTCTTAATTTGGTGCCTCTGTATTCCATAGAAAATATAGAGCAATCCAATTCTGGACTTTATGTGTGTGTCTCAGGTAAAATTATGCAAAGATTCCTTCAATACCTTTTTTCTAGGACCTGCTCTGCATGGCAACTAAATGCCAGTCAGCTGGGAAAGAAATATCAAAGGAGTTGACCTCAAGATACTAGGATTTTAGATAATTATTTTGACAACATCTTTTTGACATACTATTAAGAATCTGTAGCTCCTCTTTGAAGAAAGTAACAGTTTTGTGTGGTTGACAGGCATGCCAGGATCTATCAATAGGAAAAGGATGACTACCTCCAACCACAAAACAAATCTGGTTACCCTATTGCTAGATGCAATGGGTGGATTAGAAGTCAGAGAAGCACTGAAAACTCTGAAACTGAGACTTGGCAGTTTCATAACGTCCCAGCAGCAGAAATGTTTACTGTTTGTTTGTTACTCAAGGCAGACTAATAATCTGCCAGTTTTTGGTGGACTCAGCTACCTGTGGTCCTTCATGTGACAGAGCCCAACAAACAAGCACATTGGTCTGGTGGATGAGATCCAAATACCACAAGATCTTAAGGCAGTGGCTTGGATTCATAGTACCTGGCTTCAGAAACCTAGCCAAAGTGCTGATAGCAGCCTTGAGATCAGAGGCTCCCTCTGGGACCAAAAGAGAAACTGGCCTCTCCGGGTGGCTGTTCATAGCTTACATAGGCTAAAACCATAGATTTGAATCTATTTAATCATTTAAAGTAATTATAAATAAAACTAGGATTGATCTAAAACAACTTCTATCTTAATATAAACAGGAAAATTCTGCAGTCAGCTGTACATCAGCACACAGTACTGTGTATCAAAAACAAAAGCATCATAGGTGTCAGCAGAATTTGGCACAGCTAACTTAACATTTCACTTTCCTGTAGGAAGGTGCTGGCTTACACTGACTGCTGAAGAGCAAACTGTCTACAGTAGTATTCTACATTTCTATAATATTCTGTATAAAAGCAATAAATATTAGATATAATCTGTATATTAGATTTTATAGTTATCTGATAGCTATTTAAATCTACACTGTCAAAAATATAAGCAGTGATCCACTCCTATATGGCAGCATATACTTTTTGTGTGAATATGTTAAAACTATCACATGGGTTCTGTTTTTACATAGGAACAAAGGACACTTTCTTTTATATAGCAGATTTTAATTTACATAAATTCTTACCATAGGATAGATAATTGTGTAAAGGTTGGATATTGTTTAAATGTTTCTATGGTTCTGCATAATTGCCTTTCAGCATAAGGAATTCATCATTCTGTCTCAGTTTTATGTTTTTTAAGGATGGAAAATGCAGTCTGACAGAATTCAAAATCTCCAATAACATATACCAATATAGCACAGTAATACTTATTTTCAAGTCCAGGTAAAAAGCAGTTTCACTATTTCTAACCTTTTTCCTTTACATTTATAAATCTCCTCTTTAAAGAAAGTGCACTCCTGCAAACAAGGGCAATCAAAATGTTTTGGCATTACTGAGATGTAAAAGAGTATTCAACTGAGCATGATCTGCAGATAAAACATCATACATTTTTTTAATTAATTATAGTTCATTAATAAAAACAATTACAATTACTGCAATATAAGTGTGCAAATGAAAAACTTACATGTGAAACACTAAAATAAGCTGAAATGGCTGCTGGCATATACGTGAGAAGTTCTGTCTCAGTTTGCTCAAAAAATGCTTTGCTAATTCTTATAATTTAGCTTCTCAGATATTAAAGATTTAATGAAAACATGTTCATTTTCACCAAGCTCAAAATGTCCAGTTATTTACCTGTGTAAAAGGCAAATAATTGTTATTTTCTGCACCTCTAGTTCCAGAAACTCAGTTAAAAATATAGAGGTAAAAATATTTTAATAAAGACATTTAGAATGCCTATAACAATCAGATAAAAATTTCTGAGTTCAGAAAACATCCACGTACTGTCCTCTGAATTAAATATTGACGTTCCTTTACAACAGTTGATATTTACTTCTCAGACTAATAATTTCTGTGTCCCCCCAGCAGAAGTTAGTATCATCCTGTTATTAAACATCAGTCAGTGTTCAAAGACAGAACACAATTGCTTGTCTTCCCTTTGCTGATGTTGCACTGGAAAATTCTACATAAAAAAAAAAACAACCCTGGAAAATTGAAAATTATGTAATGCTTTATATACTAAGTAACATATAGCTGATATTGACTGTTCTTGCCAGCATTGCATTTCTTCAGATGAACAGACCTAAGAGCTGACAGATTGCTTTCCCTTTCACCTATACCAATTCTGCCACAATTGGATGACTATTAACAAGTGTCCTTCCTGCATTAAGCAGGTCCAAAGATTTCTAAACAGTCATCCAGTAATTTCTGCCTAAAGACTTTTTTCCTCACTGTGTAACCCAGGATCCCAAGAATCTGTGGTTGCATTGGAACACTTCTTTTAGAAAGGTCTCTAATACTACTATCAAGACTTCTAGCAAATGACATTTACTTTTCAACTTATGCTAGTGCAGTTTTTGATGATTAACAGTTGTGTCAGGCAGTGTCTATCAGCTTCTTCATGGAAACATAACTGGTGCTTGATATCAAGTGTAAGTGAAGAATCGACTCCCATTTCCCTTCTGTGCCTTTGTTAAAGCTAAAACTGAACAGGTAACAGCTTATACTTGGTTATGATTAGACAAAAGTTCTCTTTATAGCCATGTAAAATGACTAGAGAATCTTACACCATAATGGAGAATTTGCAGATGGGAGTAGTTTTGCCCTAAATGCAGTGCTTTTGTATCTGAAAGGCTACAGGGATGTTTCTGGAAAATATATATTATTTTTTTTTTGGTGTTGGACATTATGCAGCAAAATACATTCGTCATAAAATCAAACAAAGGGACAGATTCTAAATCCTATTTAGCAATAAATCTATACTTGCAACCTCGTATCCCATACTAAAACTACTAAAAGAAAAACAAGCCATTCTTTTACTTTCTAATACTATGTAATAATACAAATATTATAGGGAAACTGTATTATACAGGTGTGTTTTCCTGAAATGTGTACTTTGCAAAAAAGATCCCTTCCTTGAACAAAATCAAGTGACAAGCTGCAAAATCTGCTTATGTGGAATGCTCATTAACACATATTTAAAGCAGAGTATCATATTATAATAAGTATGAAGGAATGAGTAGCCACTTCAGTTTGTACCCATAAAATTTAAGCCCAACAGCACTGGAAATATAAATTAATCAGGTTAAGTGCTTGAGAAAGTCTCTTCTTTTTAGCTGTGAACAAGAGTATTTAACCATTTCTCTCCAAGAACATTTCTCATAATTAGAATGCAACCATCTTATCACGGATAGAAAATCCCCAGATTAGAAAATACACATGTAAAAATATTAAAATAGATACTCCGTGCTGAATCTTCCTATGATTGGCTTCAAAGGCCGATTTGAATTAAAGTTACTAAATGTTTTTTTCATTCTTGTTTCACTTACTACAAAGCAGTTAATATTGAAACATGAATTCTCACAGAATATACTCAAATACCTTCCTCCAAACCTTTTTCTTCATAATTTATATTAGTTTTAAATCTACTATGAAAATAGTAGTGCAAGAATAATCAATTAAAAGATCTTCAGATAAATGGTTTAGTTCCTTTTAGGATAAAGATGCAAAGGAATATCGATGAAAAATATGCTAGTTATGATGCTTTCTTTGTTAGCACTCCTGTATGTCCCAAATCAACTCTTCACTCCACATTCCTGTATTTGGTAAACAAATTGTACAGTACTCTCAGTGTAGACTTCAAGTCACAATTTACAATATCTAGAAAAAAAGACAAGGGAAAAAAACATTAGTAACTTCATTAACCCAAAACATTTTCAGCAAAAGTACCTAAAGAGTGCCTAAAACTACCTTTCCTTGCTCAGCTCCATATCCATGAACATTCAAATCAGAAAGATAGTAAGAAAGAGCATAAATATAATAAAGCACATTTTTTAAACTGGCAACTCAAAAATCATTATTTCAACCACTTTTAGTTAGGGATACAAATGGCTAATGGTGCTGATGTAGAAATGCAACCAAGGTTTAGATGCCCACGAGACAAATTGTGCCTAGGATTCCGTGTATTTATATGACTGAAACTTCAGTCTGTTGTGGCTGAAAAGTAATGATTTTGAAAAAAATCATCAGGCAGGAACCAATGGAACTCTCCTTTTACATAAGAATTGCAGGCCTTGGCCCATTCTGGGCTAAAACATCCTTTATTAGGCCTAATTTCAGCAAGATAGCTAGACAAGTTTAAATTTTCTAAAGGATCTAAAGAAGCTAGGTGTAAAAGTGTCCCTCGAAGACATTTTTGAAAATGCTTTGGGTTAGCTGATCTACATGGCTGAATCAGTCCTTAGAAACTCAACATCTAAAGTAAAGGATTTATATGAAACCAAAAACTAATGAATACCTGCTGTTTCCAAGAGAAGTTGTTGAGAAAGTCAGTATTATTTCACAAGAAATCTATAAAACAAACTGACAAGTACTACTGCAGCAGTGTAAGCTAGTGCTTCAAGGAATATTCAAACAGGGACTTAGAATTGCCCTCAGAAAGAAAAAAGTAAGAATAAGAATTATCCTATGTCTTTCTGCTGACTGTATAGCAACTCAGTCTCCTAACTTTGGTTCTTGGAGTTGGCCACAAAGGTGTAAAGCAGATGGTGTACGTACTCCCATTATTTTCAAAACCTCCAAGTAAGCCTAGTAAATTTTGTATTTAATCATCAGATAGTTTTGCCATTATATTTATCTACATTGATGTTACTCACAGATTGTGAAGGGGTTATACTTTGAAGAATGAATTCAATCAAACCCATGTATGGTGTGCCAAAGTATGCAAACTTTGAAGGGCTCAAGAGACAAGCTAGGTGGCAAACTGACTTCCATGGACAAAGGGTGAAAATACTCAAACTTTGATTTTATGCTAAGCCTATGCATGGTCATGAAACCACGGCCACACGGTTTTGTGGCTCTTAATAAATCAGATCAAAAATGTTGGTTATAAGGTAAAGAGAAAATGCCAAAAAGCTACAGGAAGAGCACATTGCTCCCACAACATCATGTTATACTCTGCAGTACTGTTTGCATATAACTCAGGAAGTTTCCTCTTCTAGGCCAGCAGCAAGCTGCATAACATCTTCATTTCCTAATACAGAACCTCAAATGAATAAAGAGATAATTTGACAGGTCTTTGCAAAGTTACCAGAAGACTCCATCACCATCACAACAGAATTCCACAGAAAGGTCCAAACTAAAAAGCACACTCCCAGAGAAAGATGACTTTTTTCCATTGCTACATGTGTTTGACCAACATGTATAACATTTTACTGGTTGCAGTTTTCAAAAAGAGAAACTTGGGTTTGGCTTTGATTTACAAATTTCAAGAAGTAATCTGAAAAAGCTCAAACTGCAAATGAATTCGTTATAGACTCAGTAGATTAACAATCCAGCCATTTTTAAAGTAAAAGGTCACAGAAAGCTTTTTAATACCTTTTCAATTATATTGCAAATAACCCAAATAAACTGTTGACCCCATAAAAATCATTGGTTTTCATACTCATTTATTTAACCACATTCTTTTTTCCACTAAATATGTTTTTCATATTCTAAAGCACTTTTCAGCATATTTTTTCCTCAAGAACGTCAAAGAAACAGTGTAGGAATTTAAAGAGTATTTAGTATACACATTTAGGGTAAGATCCTTTTCAATACTCTTTTGCTCACTGGAAATTTTAAGTACGGGCATTGTGCCCAATGTAACAACACATAAAACAGATGTGTTTTTCCATTCACATTGGGCAGGAAGTTTCATATTAAGCATTTCAATAATTGCACAAGAAATGTCTTATATATGCTGAAATATCCTTATGGCTTGATTTATACTGGAAAAATTAGCTGTCCCCTAGAGCAATAAATACCTGAAAAATTAAATGCCATAAGAATTTTAAACCTCCATGGGGACTAAGGGATCACAGATACTCTCTGTTTTACTTGGATCCCTAGATTTCACTATTTCCCCCTTCTCTCTTTGACTATTTCAAACATAAAAGGTTCTGATACAGTCACCACTGGTTAAGCATGATTGTGGAGAAGAGTTCAAGCAATCAAAAGAAGTGAAAAAATAGGCTGGGTAGGTCAAGATTAAATGCGTAGGTAGCATAGGCTCAATCCTGAGACATTTTTTGTGTGTGTATGTCGGCTGCTGTTATGATGTGGAGGTTGGGAGGGATGGAAAATAAGCAGAATGGAGCAGAATTTGATTCAGTGATGTGTGCCTGAATCTCCAGAGAGCCCTTACTATTATAAGTAAAACTCTGAGTATTAGCTTCTATCAACTCTTCAGGGAATGATAATCCAATATTACGGCAGGAGAGGACTGCAGGCACCATGGAATGTGAATCTGCAATGGGTCTTGAAAACACATGTTGGGTTCTCACACGTGTATATTGATTATTATGGTAGGTAGCCAGCAGAAGCCCAGCTACCACCCCTGTTGAGAAGAATGGAGCAGAAGCTGCATGTCCAGCTCCTGCATGGTAAGAAGTGGTAACTTCTCATGGGAGGAACCACGACAGTACCCTATAACATGGGGAATCAAGGGCCCTGTATCCAGCCCGAAAAGCTGCATTTAAACTCTGTATTTATATGAGCAAAGAGGAGTGGAATTCTGGTCCTGCTGAAGTCAGCAAGAAAACCTTCATCTTCCCTGAAATTCTTCTTCCACAACATCTACCTCTTGTGAAAATCTTGTAAATTACACTGGAATACTTGAGGAAGTATGAAGATGTGGAATTGGGGAAAATGGAGCAGTTGGAGCAATTCATATCTGCCAGTGACACCATTCACAATTGTATTCTTTTTCTTTCAGTGAATATCTGAGTATCACTGCATATGTTTGGTCACACACATCCTACCCTGGCCATTAAAGAAAGGAAGCCTTGCAACATTTGAAAAAACATATCTATCAGCCATTTAAAATACAGTTACCTGAGCACTTCAAAATGTATCTTGCCTTTTACTCTTGGATTAACATTTTAACCTTTATTTAGCTATACCGTAATCCTATGAGATGAGATCTGGATCAACACAGTTTTTTAAGGAGATACAAAATAGCAGAATAGATACCTTCCGGTCTTGGCTTTGGTTTTTCCAATCCACCATCTTGCATTAGCTCAAATGCAAAGGATACGTTGAGGACCTAGTAACATAATAAAGGTAGTAATTATTGTGAACTATACACAGTATACTATAAATGGTCAAAACGAGAGGTATTTAAAGCTGCAGACCTAGATACTCGGAAGGGAAAAAATAGCCAGTGCTCCATTTATCAGTGGAAGATTTGATCCATGGAATCCAGACAATCCATTGTTGTTTTTTTCTGGGTGGTGATGGTGATTTCAGAAATATAAAAGTAACTGAAAAATAACTTGTGAACTAATATTACCCACAGAAAATTACTTACAAGAAAGAATAGCCCACCTCCCGCAAGTTTAAAAATTGGAACATGATGAATCATGATGTGCTCTTGTCTTGAATAGAGAGCTGAATAGTCTGGGTAGCAACAGACACTGAGGTAATGATTGGTCTTAAAATAATACATTTTACATATATGCCTTTATGCTTCCAAAAAACATGAAAACTTTCAAATGTTAAATTCTCGGATTTTGGACACAAAAAAATCGGTTCTCTCATCAATTCGTGTGTATAGTTCTTCATACACTTAACAAACAGTAAGTCTGGTTCAATGACAGCATCAGACAATGGCTGCCAAAGTCAGTCAATACTTGCTAACCACTCCATCATTAATATAATTTTCCCTTTTATTCCGAATAAGCACTAATACTGAGATCTTAAAAAATGCTTGGAAACAGTTACCAGTACAGTCCTCTCTTCATTTCAGGTATTTACATCAAACTTAAGTGGAAAAGTTTGTGTCATTCTTGTACTACTAGACATGTTTTTATGTTTATTTGTTTTTAATAGAAAAATGAAATCTAATTACCTTTTGTTCAAAACTATCAGGAGTCAAGAAAAAGCTGTGCAGAGGAACAAAATAGCCTTCTAGGAGACCCATTAGCAGGACTAAGTACACACCATCTGCAAACTGTAAAAAAGACATGTCTCCGTACATTTTCTGAAGAGTAACTGATTGCTTTGCTAAATGAACAAAATATATATTGCCTAATGCAGAACTGTCAACAAACTACTACTACAAATATTTTAAACTGCAACTAAAAGATCTTATCTCACTTCTTTGATTCCTTTCATTTAGTTAGTATGTTCTGTTATGTCTTCTGCAAAACTGACCTAATGCTAAAATCGACATGCAGGATAAAGTCCCTGGAAAGAGAGGTGGTCAGTGGCTTTGATCTATGTTTTTGCTTTCTATTCTACCAGTTGTGGGGAATCACAACAGCCACATTTCAAGCTCTCGAACGGCATGCATTCCCTGAGCAGATAAAAGCAGAATGAAGGTGCAATCTCATGATTGCACTGAAATTCAGTATATTGGAGGAAATAAAGGAACAGAGAATTATCTTTGTTCATGTTCTATAAGTCTGTGTCAATCTAATTTTAAGTGTACATAATTACAGATGGAAGATATCCAATTGCTATGATATATGTTCATTTCTATCTAAAAAAATAGCAACATCCATGATTTTGTTAAAGGCCTCTCACTCTTACCGCTGTGGCACCAGGTCTGTCTGTGCATTTAGATACCCTCACAGTCAAACTGAGTGAGATCTGAAGCAACCCATCACCTTCCTGATGTAGATAATTTTTCTTCAACTGATAGAAATAGTCTCTCATCTGAAGGAATACTGTTTCATATAAACACTTAAGGGGCTTCTAGGTACATTTGAATAATACATTTTTTCCAAAAGTAGACAATGCAATAAGCAGGCATAGGGAACACCCTTCTGAAAGCCCTTACACATTATTTTCATCTGTATTTTAATTTTAACTTTGAAAAATCTCTATCAGATTGATCGCTATTTAAATAAATCAGAGATTGTTAATAACATGAATCAAGACATAAAATAAAGCCTATCCTGAAGACACCTAATTTTTTTGATAGTGTGGATACCATCCTTCCCTCCTGACTTTCTCATTTTCTTGTGATAACTTCTAGAATTGTACACATGGGAAGGTATTAATACAGCAAGATTAAGCTTTTCTTTTAGCTTCTTTCCAGCCAATTTAGCAGCTGAGAACAAGAAAGAAGACCATGTACCACATTATTTCTGTGATGCAATCAAGTCTGCAGCCCAACTGTACAGCTGCCTATACACTTGAGTAGCTTTACTCTCAAGAACATATTTCACTGAATAGAGTCACTGTAATCCCACATGATTGCGTGCTTGTATAAAGGTAGGCAGGAAACAACTGTTCAGTTTGACGTTGGATAAAACCAAGTGGACAGAGTCCTTTCCTGACGAAAACAAGCACAGGTTCTGCTTACAGCATTTGGCAGCGCCCAAGAAGTAACACCTGTTAATTAATTTTTATGCTAATGGAAGTACAGAACTGTTTTAGAGAAATTTAGCTGCCCTCATGATTTCTCTGCTTAATTAGCGAGAGTCTTCTTCACACAAACATATTTAGAATTGAAGCGTTTCCTGCTGAAATAACATCTTAGAGTGCAATCAATAATAATTCAATGAAATTTCTGGATAAAGTTGGGGGCATAGTGCAAACTAACCCTCCCCTTTAAGAAAGGCTGTAAAATCCTACCTGGGTCTCCAGTTCAGTGACCTCCAAATTCAATTTATTGAGATGCTTGTTCACAAAGGTGATGAGAGTCTGAAATATCACAACAATGTACTGAAAGCCTATTCATACGGCAGCAGTTCAATGCATGCAGTATGAACTCCACTCAGAAGAGAATCTCCATGAGTGAAGAGATTGCAACACAAGTTTTAAGTTTTAAAACTGAAATGTGATATAAAAAAATAAAATTTCCAAGAATGAAGAACAGAAATAAAATAAACGTTATGTATATAAATAAAAATACACTGTTAAAACATAATACTTCTTAAAAAAAACTTGTAGCAGACCATAGGGAAGTGGGTAATTGGACTCCAGTCAAATCTGACAGCAGCCAAGATACTGTAGGTCAGACCCCTGGCAGTTGTAAACTGTATACCTCCTTGGCATCAGTACACTCAATCTACCAGTTGGGTTCTACTCAACACACACTTTGTGAGAACTTCTTTTTGATGGAAGCTTTGATAACTATATGTTGTTCTGTGTTCCAAAGTTAAGTTCATGTTCCTAAATATTAATAAAAAGTAACATTATAGTCATGAATTTGTATATTTAAGCATAAAGCGTAAATGTATTTAATGTACACAAACTATGCCAATTATACATTATATACATACACACTCACTCTACATGTACAAACCGATACATACAAGCATGCACATGCACATATTTTGTATTTTAAAAATAAAAACCTTCCAACCTTTTTTACTACATTGAGCTTGTCTGGAGCGTGGTCAAATAAAGTATCAAATGCATCCCTTTCTGAAAAACATTCAGAGATGTTAATAAACTGAGCAGCAGTTGTCCAAATGCAGAATAAACACTTGATAAGGCACATGTTGGTTTAAGACAAAAGTCAGCAAAAGGTTTCAATGTATTGGCTTTGTATTCCAAATACCACGTATTTTGCATACTGCTGTCTTGCTATAAGCTTCTAGTGACTTATTCTCTATTATTTACAAAAACCATAATTTTCAAGTAGGAATTGGATTACCTAATAATGCTGTTCCTCAAAAATGAACAAAGAATGGTACCTTTATGCATAAAATCTTAAACCGCCAGATACAGGGAGCTAAGTAACTAAATGATTGCATGCAGAAGAATGTGAGTTTACATCTAGAGTCACTACATCTACAGAGGAAGATTTTCACCATGGGTGATTGACTGCATTGTGATGTGCTATATTATTAACCACCTCAAGCAAGCTTACGATTACACAGCTGCAATACAATCCTTTCATAGATGTTTTTGGGCCATTCTGATATGCAATTTAGGACATCAGCAGCAGGACAGGCAATCTAAGGTAGCATGACTACAGCAATACTGTAGTCACCTTCTGAAGAAAACAGAAAAAATATAAAATAAAAAGGCACCAGAGCCCTTTCTGAGTAATTTTCATTTTGACAATGACCTGAATGATAGCAAATGACTCCGCAACAAGATACGTTCATATTCTTCAATAAAAAAATACTACAGTAGATCCAAACGCATTTCTAGAAGGCAGAATTTATACAAAGTAAGACTGCTCAGGGATATCATTGGGAAAAGACATCATGCATGTAGCCTTTTAAATCAGCTGTCAGGCAGCCATTGAAATAATAGAAGAAACAAATGCTAAATTATTGGTGGGACTTCACCTAAGCTCCTCAGATGAGTGTTTTCTGTTGGCCAGTCTCAATATTAGCAGTAAGACATACTAAAGCAGAGAAACTTGCACGGTGTTTAGGCCTGCTGGATAATGACTCAAAGTCATTAAAGTGTAAGTAAGTAATGTATGCAAGAATGCCAATGGGTTCACAAGCTAGTTTTTGATAAGACATCATTTCACATTATGCTGGGAACCAAGACCATTAATACTATTACTGTAGTGTTCTGGAGGTTAAACCACAAACCACCTGCAAATTAACACATGCCGAAAAGCAATGAAATATGTTTTAAAGATGGTCATACTGATTTTAATGCTTTTTTCCTTTTGTTAACTGCCACAATAGCATGTGGTTTATGTATTTGACAGGGCAACTTGAAATTCTCTACTTCCTTGCAGTTTGATCAAAGTGACCCATTGCAGAATTAATGTACACTTCGGCTGCATCAAGAAAAAGATAATAATCAAATGAACTTACCATGCCTTCCCGACAATGCCCTATAAAAAAAAAACCAAACAAAAACAAACCAAAAAGAACAAAACACAGTTATATATAATTCACTTGCAGACATCGTGCTGCAAAAGAAAACAGCATACATGGCCAGATCTTCAGCTTGGTCAAAACTAGAATAGATCCATGAAATTAAGAAAACCTTCATCAAGTTATTCCAACTGAGAACCTGGACTAGTCTTGGAGTCCACCAGTATAATAACTTCTGGCTTCACTAAAGTCTCATGGGAAGCCAGATTTCAGATTTCCTACTACTGAACCAAGTCAACACACCTTGCCCGAGTGAAGAAGGCCTTATCATGTTGATTTTGTGAAAACTTTTCCCTCTGCTTTAAAGATGCATTTACCACACCAACCACAATACAACTGCAGCCAAAACGATGCTTGGACTGGGTTCTTAAGGACTGCAGCATTTTGCTCCAGTTTATCCCTCATAAAACTATTACACATAAAAAAATCCATAAAGATTAATAATAAATCAATAGACAATCTTCTCTCCATTCTATTAGAAACTAGCATATTCTACTATTGCTTTCTGTTGGTTTGGAATAATTTTTCTGTTATAAATTGTTCAGTGAGAGAACATGTACAGAGCTTGTAATACCATCTTTTTATATCCCCAAAGTCCAAACACCTAAAAATAGACATATCATGTTTCTTTTTCAAAGAACCTAGTTCTCTGTCAAATAAATACCAACATAAAGGAATGAGGTAAATCTTTCTTGTTTGTTTGAAGGACTTTTGAATTAAAAAAAAAAGAAATATAATAAATACAGAAATAAATTAATAGCAGATAAATATAAAATAGAGATTTTGTATATCTTCACTCTGTCTTCTCTTTTATCCTGATCTCCTCCTTTTAGGTCCCCAGCTCTATATTTCCTCACCCTTTTGTATTTTTAGATGCATGTTTGCAGCTCTTGAAAAGGCTAAAATACAGTCACTGGCTGATGCATCATCTTCCTTGGAACCCCAATACCAAAATCTAAATATCAGCAAATGTTTGAATTTGAGACGCATCTGTGTTCAATTACTGAACTGCTGGCAAAAGTGGTGTTGACATACTCAGTGTTACCAGTTATTTCCTCTTGGATTTGCCGAGACTGGAGGATTCCTTCTCGTTTCTGGAAAAAATAAAAAAGCGACATATTTCTTAGTAAAGTTAAATGCTTAGGGTACAATAAAAATTTATTTGTGATCCACAAATATAATTAGATAAGAAATCTGCAAAATAAGAACTTTTTAAAAACAAACTTTCGGTGATATATTATTTCACCTTGCAAGTATTTCAGAAAAGTCTTTTGTACATTAACAAGAAACTTGAAACCCCACCTGTAGAAGGAAGTATTTCTTTTCCTTTCTCCATTGTTCTTAATTCACTTTTCTTTTAAAGGCCCCAATTCAGCAAGACATTTGAAACACCTAACCACATATGTAAGTATTTTAGTAGAGGTATGTATAGGTGAGTTGAATTAAACCTTATATTTCAATGAACAGCTTGGCAGATGGTGCCTGTGCTTCTCTTTTGAAAAAATCTTGCTCCCGGGCTATCTGTTCTTTCTACCTCATTCATACACTTTCTTTTTGCCTCAGTGTTTTCCTTTTCTGACTTCTCTCCACACAAAGAGCTCTATTTGCTTGTGATGGAAAACCAAAATGGAGGATAAATCATTCACAGCCTGCTCCAGACCCTAGTTACCTTGGTGTTAATATATGCATTGACTCCAATATTCTTCAGACGTGAGAAGTTCTTCACACATGGTGGTGAGTGTCTGTGGCCTGTGGCCTGTGTCTGGCAGCTATACACAAAATGGCAGAAGCCAACTCAAATGGTTGCTTTCTGAGTCAGTTGTAAAATGAAGGAGTTTAAAAATTTGACATTGTTTCCAGGATGCTGATCACAGTCAGTGGTGGTGGTGTAAATACCACACATATGTTTTGCCTCTCTTTGTGTTCTTTCTGTTAATTCTATTCACTGGAATTAGTAAAATTTTGCAATACAGAAAGACAAGTCAGGCGAATGCTGACGACTGCATGTAAAGCCTAGACATTAGGCAATTATTCATGATTCTTCACTCCCTGTCAGACAAGGGAATGAAAAAATAAATTTATGCTAGTCCTATACTTGCCTTCTACATGGAAAGGAGAAAAGGAGAATAACCTTTTGGAAAAGTCCTTCATGGCATGTGAACTGGGGCTGCTGCTCTTCCCTGCCTTGGAGAACATAGCAGTCCTTGGTGTATGATGTGCTGAGGGTTTGGCCAGGGTTGAGTCTATTACTTCCATGCTGCATTACTAAAATATACAAGGACCAAACTTACTTTCTGCAAGAAAGCCATCTATGGCACTCCCTGGGTCATTCCAGACTAGTACTTGGAGTAATATGAACTGTCCTTTTAGCTAGATTATAGTTATATTTCTTAAAGCCCTGTTACTAAACATCTTGCACATGGTTAAAAATGCATTGAGGGAGGACCTCTGAACATTAAGACGACAGAGGAAGTCCAGTGTGTTACTGAATACAGTGAAAATACTGTAAGAGGGGGCACACAACAGCTGCTGAGACATCTGTCACATATCTTGAAAGTCTGAAGAAAAACTACATCTCTTAGGGCTATCTTCATTTCCAGCTTGTGCAGACAGCAGTAACTACTTGCACTTGAAGTTACAATCTATTTTATGGTAGCTCAAGTTAGAATTCAACTCTGGGATTTTTGTTTATTTTTCCCTTTGCTGCAGAGTGAAAGGAAATGACGACTGACATGCCAATGGAGCAAAAGCACTATCATTCTTGTCTCCTCTCTGAGTTGGGCATCATAGCAATGGCAACTGTACTTCTCAGTGCCCGGACTGATGATACAGGAGAAGAGAAAGGCTTCTAATACTCTACCTTCCTTCTGTAAACATGCTCAAATATCTTGAAACATACTCCAGTACCGATATAAAACATATTTCCCTTTTGATAAACTGATATTAGTATCAACATGAATTCTGGACCTTAATCATATTGTTATCAAGAAAAAAAGAAAAAAAAGAAAGAAATTTAAAAAAAAAGACATCAAACCCCAGTTCTGTGCCTAGCATCTGATCACTAACATTAATGGAACTTTCACACTGCCCAAAACCAACATGCATCTGCTGGTCACTTATTTGACCAGCACATGTCAAGACAGACTTTCATATGCTTTTGATTTGTAAAGACGGGTCCCAACAGCAACAATCAGAATGGACCTTAGAAACACTAGTCTAAGGACCTTCTCTGTGAAGGCTGCTTCACATACGTCTTTTGCACTTCAAAAACTCTCCACCTCAAAAATTGGCCTTAACACCAGTGCCACCTGTTGTGAAGTTTGTTTTATATCAGACAGAGAATGACACAATATTCCTTGAAAGTACAAAGAAGTGCTACTGAGGACTGAAAGACTGTCCAGTGATGTTCCTTAAAGAACAACAGTGACTGTAACTGAAATAAAAAATGATAAAAATCAACACCTACTATTTGAAAGTCACTAAGAAATGAGGCATGTATTAGGATTCCTCATTAAAAAGCTGGACACACATTCCAGTGACCACAGAAAACTTTCTTTGGACAAGCCTGGCATCTTCTTCCCTCACAGCTGAAAGACTCCACTAAAAGCCATGAAAGATCTTCCTAATCACTTATTTTAAATTGGTGCCTACTCCTAGAACAAACAAATACATTTGAAATTTGGGTAATAAGTCTGGAAATGAACAAGTTCTCTCTTCTTCAAGCCTCTTCACATCACCTATATGTCAGCAATTTAATATAACTGACATCCAACTGCTTAATTTCCCACACAAAGTCCCATTCTGAAAACCTTCCCACTACTTGAATGGGTTTTGCCTATGTATTGCTGCTATCCATTTCATCTGGAGAATCATGTTTTATAATTGCTCCACCAAGACAAAATGCAGAACTACTCTGGAACTTGAAAGAACAAATACATTTGACAGAGGTTCAAAAAAAGACTTCTTGGGAACCCAAAGGCAATGCTGCTCAGAAACATTTTAGACCTTCCCAGGGCTTTCAGAGAAGCAGTGGGACCAATGCTCTCAGATTAAGCTTGTGATGTACACCTTCTTCTAATCTCATTAATTTCCTAGCTTTGCTTAACAGTAGTTTACGCGCGCAAGAATTGCTGTCTCAGTGCTCAGAATATGCTGAAGCCATTCTGGCTGCTCTACCAATGCATTCTTACACTCATACAGCTCTTGCACACAAATGCTCTGTCATTTAACCATTTGTGGATGGCATAAATAAATAATTTTTAAAAAGAGGCAAAATGATACCAAGATCCAGCTCTCCACAAAAGCTCTTATTTGTTTCAGTAGAAATGCTCAAATAAAATCTGGCCTCTGTTGAAATTTATTCATTCTATTAGAATGGAAGGAAAAGAAAATAATATAACAGAATACCTACAAAAGGTCCAACTATCAGATTTTTTCCCAGATCACCTTATAACCTTGATTGCATATTATTCACATTGCTAACATCTTTTGTACAAAACGGCTAAAGGAAACAAGTTTCCATAAGAACTGTGCTGATTACCTGTTGGGCATGAGTGCATTTTTTGTTTCAGAAACATCTTTGTTTCTATTTCAATAAACGATACCAAGCCAACACAGCAACCCTCACATTACGTGTTTTTAAATCTAAAAAAAAAATCATTAAATGAATTAGGGTAGTCGTCTTTAAAGACTTCATAAAGGTACTCTGTTCCTTTACTTCTCTCTCTCTACTATTCCCTTTATCAAGCTGTATAGAAAAGAATTTAAAATCAGCTACCACATAGTCTGTTGAGTTTTCCTAGGCGTGACCTTACTTTACAGAATGTATGAGGGTTTGAACATGAGGCGTGCAAGTTTGAACACTAAATTAGGCTTTCAGATCTGCTGATGGTTGATTAAAACTTTCACTGAGTTTAAAGGGTACGTGACGAATTATACAAAACCAATCCCACAGGACATGAAGGACAGATTTAGAAAATAAAAATAAAAAACTCACCCACCATAAAATAAAAATGAAAAATGTCTCAACCACAATTACAGTAAGAATACTGTCCTCCACCCTATGTTAATAGGAATCAGCATAGCCTTGGAGTTCCACTGATTGGCTTTCACCAAGGATTGGGTCTGCAGGGCAAAATCTTCTGCAACATTACTTGTTTTTCATTCTGGTGCAAATGCTCTCTCTGCAATTCACTGGCGCCTGAGCTGCAGCTGTGTAGCTAAGAGGCAAAGCAGTGAGCCAGATTCTCCCACTACTTATTGTTTTTAAATTGGTTTATCTCTACTGACTTCAGTGGATTTGCTGTTGAACCACATTAGCCTATTAAACAAGAGGACAATTATGTCCATTGATTTCAATGGGAATTTTGTCTGGACATATGGAGTGACAGCAGAATGAAAGATCTGGTTCTTTATTTTAAGACTATGTTCTTTTTCTGGTTTAGTTTCTCATCCCAAAGATGCCCTGACCGTTGCACTACTGATTTCTTAAGCTCTTTTTGGTAGAACTTTGAGATAAACCAGTATAATTAATATATTTACAATAATCAAAGGAAAGTGCTTGAAAATTATGTTCCTCTGAAGCCTTAGACATGTAAGTGCAGATTTGCTGGGGTTCTCTTTCATTCTTTGTGAGAAACACAAGAAGCAGAGTCTGAGAGTCAATGAGTCATTATCAGGCATCAGAGATGCATCTATCAGAGACTCCCCTTCAGATTTCTCCACAGATTACAAAACTTGACTGATTTGAATGCTGGAAAAATGAGTGGTTACTTTCTCAGATTTGTCCCACAGATTTTCAGTCACGTAAAATTTGACCAATAGCTCTTTGCACCAGATATTTCAGGCTAACATCAGTTAAAATACATAAATACAGACAGCTACCTTGCAAAAAATAAATGCAAAATTAATTGGAGAGAAAGAAAAGCAGATTAATTGGAAAGAGGCCAAATAAGATAGAGCAAGCACAAGTCCAACTGAAAGAAAAATGGTGAACAGAATAACGTGAAGAGTCTGGATGGATGAGGCTCTAATAAGGAGACTGACTGATGCAAACAGTTTAGATGATGGGATTCTTTTGCATGCTTATGAGAAAGCCAACACTGTAATCAGACTAAATTAGCATGCACAAGGCTGAAAAAGAATATTTAGTCACCTAACATGCATCTGAATGTAATAAACAGTGACAATTCATCATTCGGCGCCAAGAATGATTTGAATCTCTATACAAGTGAGAAGACCGTCAAAAATGGGAAAAATAATAGTTCTAGAGATCATACTGGTGATAAAAAAACATATTCCAACAATAATAATGCTTCATATATTTTTAATGTCAGAGTCTGACCACTTCACAATCAAAATAAGATATTCTGAGACACAGCTGAATCTGGGAAAGCACTTCTGCCTTTTTCTGGTTGAAGCACTGTCAGCAGGGAAGATGCACAAGTGTTTCTTGTCAGCCAGAGACATACACATACTCGCCCAAACAGAAACTCTAGATGTATTTTTCAAGAAACCCCTCAGTCAATTTCACAACACTACCAAGAGCTGTTTAACTCCTCTCTTACCTGCACAACAACAACCTGAATAGACACGTGATCTGGGAGTCTGATTGGTGCTCGAAAATACTGTGATAATGCAACCAGAAGATGAAGTATTGCTACGAGACTTTTAGCATGAACAGCTGAAAAAGATATTAAAAGCACAAGTTACAAACTGCAAAGTAACTAGGGCACATATTTCTACTTTTTAGGATGTAGGGATTATGGGACTCCTTTCCTCTTGCCACCTGGACCCAGGGGGCACTTTTAAGGCATCTTTACTGGTCTCTCCTCCTGCTTCAATAGGTCATGCAAATGCAGCCCAGTCAGTAAATGTGTGTCAGCACCAAAGCGTTACTTTTTGCAAAACGTCTGGAAGCCATAGGCTTGTGTAGATGGAAATCTAAAGCTAATCCAAAAGCCAGATTTCATGTACAGCAGTTTAAGTGCTGTCTCTGCATTCTCCTTGCCTTTCCTTTATTCCCTTTATTTCAATAAGGATTTATGGACTATCAGAAAGATATTTTTGTACTCATAACATGCACTTATTCATTTTTAAGTGTCACAGTGTCTGCAGGATGATAAACGAGCCTATTTTGGCAGAGGCCTTAAGCAATAACTTACTAAACTCAATGACTCAAACATTCCTCATGAAGTTATTATAGTTCTTGTTATTGAAGCTTTTTCACAGCAGGTTTCATGTGGGTAGTTAACACTAACACGACTTACAAGATATCAAAAGCCATACTGTAGGAAATCCTTAATCAAATATCAAACCGTTGGCATGGAAGTGCATAATTTCTAATTCCTATTATTGCCTTTCTTCTTCTTCTTCTATTTTGTTTTTGCATTTATAGTCTTCCCCAGAGTAGTATTCCTAAATGCTCTTTGATGGCTACACTACAGCACACTTATGTTTTTTGTACTTGAACTAACCAATAACTACTACCTTCATTGCTAAAGCAAGATCAGATTCACTAAAGTGTCCTTCTTCATTATCTTCCAATGCAAGTCTCAACTATGCCATGGAGATACTCATTCATATAAAATGCAGCATCACTGTCATATTTTGCTGGTGTGCCAGTGGTCACAGATGAGGTGCTTTAGCGGAACACTAAAAAGATGTCTGTCTGCCTGCCTAGCACCGGTGTGGCAGGCTGGCTCCAGCTGGCTCCAGCTGCTGCTGTCTATCTCTACTTCAGCTCTAAAACACATGTGAAACATTAAATTAAAACTAGAAGTTAAATTGTCAGACCACTCCAAACACCCTGCCTCCAACTGCATAGCAGAGAATGGAAAAAACCTGGGGGGAAGTTGAAGAGAAATAAGGACAGAAAACTCATTGGGACCACACGAAGGGGAAAGTCAAAGACGCATCATGTTCACTCTTCCTCTCTCAAGATATTTCCTGTTCATATATTGGTTGCAAATGGAATGGGATACAAAACTGCTCAGCTCAAGACAGGTAGAGGAGCCAGGGAAACTGCTATATACTGCTTAAGGTACTCACCAGCGTGAAACAATTCTGGATGCCAAACTTAAAACAGATTGAGAAGTCTAATTTTCTAAAGCTGCTGATAACGTGCTTTCTGCAACACATAGGCACTACAATGTCTTGTGTTGGGCCACCAAAGTAATTTCTCTTAGATATTACTATGTTCACTTTTAATGCAATAAAATGGAAGGGTGCAGTCCTAATCTTGATGCGAGTTTTGTAACCAGTATCAGTGGTTCAGATTTAGCCTTAAATGATCAGAAATATTATTCATATCTATGTTGCAAATTTTACACAGATAGAGAGTCCTTAGGACCTAACTCTCCTTCTGCTCATCTACTACATTTATGCAGGTACTTGGCCTTTTCAACAAACCAATCAAATAACAGAAAACCTAAGCTGGTATGCATATGGATTTAAGAGCAGAAATACTGTACTTTGACAAACTCTGAAAAGACAGTTTATTTAAATTGGAAGTTGAGCACCAGTAAAGAGGGCAGAGTGTACCACATCTGGAAGTGCCCTGCGGAGCAGCTCCTACCATAAACACCAGGTTTCAGCTTTCCCTTATCATTGGATATTTTAAATTCCAGATAGCAGCTATAGACTCTCAGCTGTCAACAAATGAGGACAGCATAGAAAACACATAGCTTACAGTCAACGTTCCATTTAATGCTTCTTGGAGGGAGCTTAAGGGTTTCATTGATCTTTTCAAGCACTGTCTGTAACTTCTGTTTCTGAGCAATTTCAGACTGAGTAACTTCAGCAACATTCAGCTTCTCACTTTCAAGTTTCTCTAAAATGATAAGAGAAGAAAAAACAGAAGAAAATACATTATTAACTCCATGAAGAATATAAAGACATTCTGTGCACCCAGCTGTACATTCAAGAGATATTAGACTTCTTAGTTTTAAAATTATATGCTTTTTCTTCCACAGCCACTTTCCCTGACACATCTGAACTCTTAAGATATAGTTCACATTTTCCCTTTATTTACCCATTGCCAAGGGGAAGGTGAAGTACCAATGAAAGGCACACCACTGGTTAACGAATATTTGCTGCAACTCCCTTTAAGGAACACCAGACTCTGAGGTAAGCCCCATTACTCCTGTTGCTACTGGATAAAGGGTATTCTGTATGCAAGTGGCTTGTACAGCAGACCAGCAAACCTAGGAAAGGGATAACAACTTTTAAGAAGATTCGTTTAATTAGTTTTAGCCTCCTGGCTTCTCCATCAGACTCAGGAGATTTCAAAACTTTACTTGGCCCATTTGTGATAAAAGTGAAGTGATGTCATATTCATAAAGGTGGAGGATGCACCCAAGAAGTGCGAACAAGTATTTCTGGAGGTACAAAACCAACTAAAACCTTGGGCAATTTCTTTCTATGAAACCACAGCCCTTTTCTGTAATCAAAATCTGCAGTACATTTTAAACTACTTTATGAAGCGGACTGTAAATAAATAGTACAGATTGCTAGGTGTATACATACATGGCTTAGTGTTCATCATTCAATAGTAAGCAAAGAAAATTTAGCAGTAAAAGCTCCCTGATAACAACACTAGAAACTAAATGCTTGGTCGCCTATTAGTTTACTTCTATGAAAGAATAGAATATCTCATTAAGCTTGGTTCTCTTCAAAGTCAACTGAATATCTTCACAAAGAGAGTGAGCCTAAGCTATCAATTTATGAATCCTGCCTAAGAGAATGCTGTCTCCATGGGTTTCTTATACCTCTGCAGAAATCAGTTTGTGCATAGTCTCACAACAAGAGCAAAGTCTGTAATTAGCATAGACCTGATCCACAAGAATTAACGGTAATGGAAGAGATTCCACTGAAATCAATAAGTGCTGGATCAGTATATGCATATTTAGACTCAGGCTGTATCTGATATGCATTTTTTGGGGGTTGGGTGAAGTCACTGGAGGTCTGTCCATAAGAATCAAATTGCTCAGTCTGGGGCACATCCACTCCACCACAATAGCTTAAACATTCATAGAAGGGAATAGTCTGTGTAGTCTTTATTAGAAGTGCTCACATGATGTTTCAAGATTCATTTAAGATACTGAAAAGAAATTTACTGGAGACTTTATGAGCTGTAATAACTAAGAAAATGGCTTCCAAGCCAACAGTTAAAAAAGCACATGCCAGCTCTGCATTAGCAGTTTCTTTTCTCTATCTGTTTCTCAGCTGAAGCTCAGTTTGCGGTCCACTGGGTATCATTACCTCAGTAATGTTAAAAGCCAGACATCAAATCAGAAAGAAATTCCAACTTTCCAGAGGAACTTCGCGATGTGAAGAAACTATAGTATGGAACCAGCAGAGATTAAAAACATCCACTGTTATACTGAAAATACCCTTGCCTTCAAACTTACTTTCCACTTGTAACACGGTTAAGTTTGTACAGCACATATGCAGATAATAAATTTAATTGGAGTGAATACTGTTTCCAAGACAAGAACTCTCCCTCCCTAGCACCCCAGGTAGGCTTTATGCTGTTCTCATCAACTACAGAGCACCACACATTGCACTGTAGCTATAAGGATTGTGCATACAGCCTGTTGCTCAAGGGTCTCATAATACAATGCTATTTTTATATCACTTAGTGGCATAAATGTAAGATGATACCAAGGCTCCTAAGTAGGAACAAGTGATCCACTTACTGACAAAGCGCCCCAACAGCATGCACATATATTTTTTCTTACCAAATAATTTCTGCAATACTTGTCCATCATACAGGTCTTCAGCCAAGTCTTTCACAATAATCCTCTCTCCTACCAACACATCATTAATCCAGTCAATTAATACCTATATGGGAAACACAAATTTGGCATTATTATACACTATTCATTTACAATTTAAAACACGTGTCATTTTGTACAATGATGAAAATATTTAGCAGAAAGAATACCAAAGCTGCAATGACTCAAAATACAATCAGTCTGAAATGCCATCAGAAGAAATTAGGAAGGTGTTAGGAAGCAGTTAGGAAGGACTCTTCTAAGGTGGCTGTGTCAATGCACCACAAGATCTAGACAAATACCAGATTGAGGCAGATTCCAGAGTGAAATCTGCCCTTTGCTTTCAGTAGTATTTCAACATTTTATTGTGAGGCAAAAGGTGTTGAGGCATTCTAATGAAGCTTCCTCTAAACTTCCAACCCCAAGAATCACAAAGACTACAAGGGAAGTCAATGTCATCTTAGATTGGGGGTGTGATGGGACTAAGAATACGGAATCAGGATTTTAATCCAAATTCTTAAGTCTGTCTGTGCCATATCTAGAAAAAGACACTACCACAAATGACCTGCCCATTTCACTGCAATGTATACACTATGTGGTTTCATTTAATTAATAACTAAACAGTGCTTTGAAGTGTTCAAGGGGAAGAGGCAGGGATAGCATTAAAAAATGGTTTCACTTTCCTGAAAGTGTTTACATGCTTTTCATTACCTTCATTAGTTCTTGTAATTTTGGGTCATTTCTTGAATTTGGATCAACCATTGTTCGGACTTCATTTTCCTCTGGAAGGTTTAAATGAAAGATATTAGAAACCATTACAGGCATGACATTTTATTTTACATCAAGCTTTTATGTTGAGATGTAAAATTGTTGTGAATTACCTAGCATAGTGTCCTCAGGGTCTAGTTCGAATGGAATTGGACTGAGAGGTAAGTTAATGGCATTTATTCCTTCTTCCTGCAATTCAGATACTAGGAAATAAAAAAGAAGAGCTTGGTCAAATCTCAGTTCAATTTTACTTACTATTTCACTCTTGTTGAAAGTAGCATTAATTGTCTTAATTTCTTTATAAGAACATGACTCCAATAGATGTGCCACTAGGTGTAATTACAGCAATAAAATATAACTAACAAAAATGGGAGGCCCAGCCAACAAACCTTTACTTGTATGAGTAGATTTTTCATGGATAATGGCACTGGAATCAATTCAACTTCCTCAAATCTTATCCAGTACAAGGCCCACTGTCCTCAAACTTCAAAAAGCTCACTTGCATTCTAATAGTCCTGACATTTTAACACTAATGAATCATTTTAGCTGAGGGAAATGACTATTGCTCTCAGCTATGTCACCCTTGCTCTGGTGATGCTTCAAGTTTAGCTACTTGAGAGGAGTTGGGTCTGGATATATATCCAACACAGGAGCTGTCAGACTGATAAAACTATTTAGGACTGAAGGTGCAGTTACAGCTCATGGTTCCCTCCATTTTTCAGGTCAGTGACCAGCTGGAGCAGACTGGGATACTTCTGGTCTATGTTCTTGGGCTTTCTTTAGCAGAAACCACAGCAGCAGGACACACACATAAGATGATGAACCCTCAAAAGTACTGTCTTAGTGTGGAGTCCAGACACAAGTTGAGAAAGAACTTGGACATGGAAATGGAGAAGTAAACCAAAATCCCATAGTCTGGAGCTGCATGGTTGTCAGGAAATACGGACAAGCTCCTACTCAGCTAAAGTCCCCTAATATTGCAAAAATCAATGTTTTTGTAATACATGCTCTGACAACATAGGAACAGAGAGATCCAGAGAAGTGTAAAAGCAGTCCTGCCGCTAGTTCTGTACTATACAGGTTCTGTACCTGATACAGTACAGAGAAACATCATACATGCCTCTTGGCGACCCAAACTTTAATAGGTTGCAAAAACAACCCCCTTCCTTCACTGCCCAAACATGTTTCCGTATCACAAGAGAATAAATACAAAAAAGCCAATGCACTAATCCTACCACAATGGAAGAACATATAGCACTGTGCAGGGAGGGTAACCCACTTGGGTGATCAGACAAGTTTGTATCCGCCTTGTAACCAAGAAATCAGTGCAAACCTGATTTACCAAACCAGGAAAGAGGCCTGCTGTCTTATGAATGATAAGTAAGTAACGTTGTTTTGACCACCAATTTTCCAGCGTGCAGACCTTGAATAAAACTAGTTGTTAGCACAATTATTCTGGTTGGAGTTTAAACTTAAATAACTGAATTCAATCATCCTGCGTGTGTCATAAAGATTCAGGTTCTGACATGAACTAAAATATATGATCGATGTGCAGATGCAGATTCACCATCTAACATTTCAGATTTACTACCTGAAGCTTTCCTCATTTTATTCTGAAAATTACAGGAACAATTTAGGTTCAGAGAAAACAGAAAAGCAGAAAGTGACAGTAGAGATCGTGTGTTTTGATCCTGGCCCCGTGACTGCCTCATAAGTTAGCTTTTGGAAAATAGTTTTACCTCTCTGCCTTAACTTCCTCTGTGCAGTAAGTGCAACTAAGTTTCACATGAACACTGGGATAATTAGTCAGTTGGTGTGATAACAGTACTTAAAACTTTCCACATATTTTCTATACTTTATGAAATGTTTTTTGCTCCACTAGATGAAATGTCTGTGCACGTTTCAAAAGTCTGTGTAGCTGTATTCAGGCATCTATGTAAGACTCATAGCAATAATGGCTGTTAAAATGCTTATTACATTTAATTGTACAAAAACAACTTTGAAAAATCCACTACCTTCAATACTGAAACACTAGCTTCACTCCATACACTCACTCTGCTTGTGTATCTGTAAAATACAAATACTGAGCAGCTCTACAGAGTTATAAAATAATGTTGACAATAATAGTTCCCTGGATCGTTGTATATCCTCTAAAACTGATGGCTGAGAGCAATGGACCAAATTAATCCCTCATGTAGCTCCATTGAGTTCTGAGGAGTTATAGCAAGGATGAATTTGGTCTAGCATGTACAATCTCAGGAACTGTTTACACTTAATGGCAATCTTTTGAACTGCTGGCACTTCTTAGAGAAAATCATTGTTGGTTTTATTAACTTCTTTGAATTTTTTTTAACTTTGGTTCAAAATGGTTATGGGCATAAAAATGTCAGTGGATAGAAAACTTCCATGTGTTCTGAAATGTTTAGTTCATGGAGGACTTCAGCACAAAGGTTCCTAGGCAGAAAACGTTTCTTCACATCAATCCCAAGAGGGAGCTTAGTTAATAAATCTGTTCAAGCCAACTGGCTCCACTGAGCTCTCCCATCCCGTAGGGCTGGATGCTCTGTTTGGGGCAAAGACACACTAGAGGAAGCAGTCAGCTCATTCTCCTAGTGAAGGACGGTGGGGAAAGCTTTTCACTCCTCTCTCCAGGGAGCAATCCACTGGCAGAGCTCGCTGACACTTCTCCAGGGAGACCAAGTGAACCCTTCAAGGCTGAATGTTTTGAAACATTCTTTACAAGGCCTACTGAACCTCCCAATATTTGTCCTCCAATGGGCACAACTATTACATTCTACTTTTAATAACATGACCTTCATCATATTATCAGAGTTTCTGAAAATAAGAGAAAGCAAACAAAAAGCCCATCATATCTTTGCATGGAAAGGAAATATAAAATACAAAGAAAATAAAAATAAATATACATGAGAAACTAATACATTCATCTGTTCTAAAATGCATTGCAAGTGTTATATTTATTGCACAACAGGGGCCACGTCCTGCTTTGCTGTACACAAGTATACACAAGTGGTGGTTTTGCTCCCCCAAGTCGCTCACCTGAATCGTATACATTTCTCACACCTGCCCAGGCCATGTGCAGAACCTACCCACACCACCTTCGGATGATCCAAAGATCCCACATAGATCCAGTTTGCCAGATAGGATAGCTCCTCCTCAGCCAATGCATTCTGCAGTGCACAACCCATACCCAACGATGGTATTAGTCCCACAGTAAAGACTTCCCTTGCCCTCCTGTCCCCTACAAGCAGAAAATATGATGAAGAAACCCTGAGCCTGATAGCATCTTTTTCATTTCCTTCTCAATACTGAAGAGAAAAGATTTAACTACAGATTAATACTATTAAAAGGAGCAGGTAAGAATGCATGCATTAGATCAAGTTGTACGTAAAGGGAGAAAAAATACATTATGTAGTCTAGCCTCACTTTCTAAGAACTTCCACCAAAAAAAGTTCCATGACAAACCACTATTATACACTTAGGTGTTTATAGAGGAACCACAAAAATGTGATTGAGGTCATGAGTTTGCATATCACAGTTTTAGCAGAGGAACCATGAGTGCACATGAGCCAGCAGTGTGCCCAGGTGGCCAAGAAAGCCAACAGCATCCTGGCCTG
>JAOXJM010000041.1:57409336-57420915 GCA_026413425.1 Tringa solitaria | reverse complement strand
ATGGTTGGACAAGATGATCTTGAAGGTCCCTTCCAACCTAGAAGATTCTGTGAACCCATTTTTCACCTGCTTTTCATTAATTTGTTTTAATTAACTTTCATGAAAAACACTTCAGCAATTTAGTATTTTAATGAAAACAAAGTACACAGGTTTGGGACACTTTTTGCCGGAGATGAAATTAAAATAATCTAATTTCTTTAAATACTTTGGGGAATTACCTGGAGCATCAGTGAGAGCTCCACTCTGAGTCTTAAAGTGTGAAGACCCAGGAAGGGAGGACATAGCTGCAGCAGTTCATCTATATCACCCCAGTTGCTAAGAGTCAGATCGCTGCACTGGGACCTGTAGCAGTTCCTCTGAAGGACAACATGCACAGAGGTGTCTGCTTGACATCAGGGATGCTTGGCCACTGGATGACCCCAGCAATTAGACTTAAGAGCACTTTTCTGTTCTTACTCTCTGCTGCGGCCCAGATACCGCCCCATGCGTCGGCTACCATGGGGCTTGTTCTTGTGATGCTTATATTGGCATGATTAGGGACTTTATCCTTTTGGATGTGAGAGGAAAATCCAGTCCTTTATGTATTTTTTACAGTCACCATGCTGAGTGGACTGGGGGTTGAATGTACTTCTAAAGCAAGACCCTTAAAAGCAACAGTTAAACATGGCCCAGACAAATCTCTATGGACTAGCAATGTAAAAGTCCCAGTTTTAACTCTGCATAAGGAACGGACACTCCTCCTCAGACTTCTGATTCAGTTCCACATGCCAAATTTGTTATGATGTAATCAAGAGTAACTCCACTGCTATCAGCTGTCAACAGACTTCCTCCAATCATGCCAGCACCAAATTTGGCCCCAGAGCTGGGGAGCCCACAAGCTTGCATCAACAGCAACTACAGCAGCTATTTTAAACTGGATAGAGTTCTTACTGGTTTAGATGCTCTAGGATTACAAGGTCATAAACCTATGCTATCAAATCCACACCGGCGCTCTGAGCCAGACTTTGCCCTTTGATGCATGCATCCAACTGCCATTGAAACCGTTGGACGCCAAGCACATCTGAAAGTGGAGTACTGCCCATACGGTTTAAATTGGCTTAATTCCTCCAGTACATGCAGCCTGTTGCTCCACATTGTATTTATTAGACAGTTTCATTTGGGTTTTTTACTTGTTTATTTTGTGTGCTGAAGGCTTTTTGCTGCCCTGTTTAGTATTCAGGGCGTAATGTTATTCTGATTTGAATAAAACACATCTTATTATTTAACTGAGCTCAGAAATGCCACATCACCCACTGCACTCTCTGTGGTTTAGACGTATTTTAGCATATCTATCCAAAGAATCATAAAATAAATACAGCAAGATGTAGTGTTAACTGGTCTCTCCTCTGAGTACTACAGCCATGTCTTTGCATATAATTGATTCCGTACTTACAAAACTAAAACTACTTAAGTACTACAACACTAATGGACCGATTCTGAAAGTTTGTGATTGACTATAACCAAACCCTAGTGTTGCAGAACAGTGACACAATTCTTCTAACCTCAATCTTTCAAAATTTTAGGAGATTTAACTATATGCATGTACACCTACATAAATACATATATGCACACTTCTGCAGTTCTTTAACTTCCTTTCTTCTGTCAATGTAAGGGTTTTCAATTCAAGGCCTTCTCTGCCATTTTTAAGGTTGTAAATGGCTTGTGGGGGTTTTTTTTGTGTGGAAGCTGAGATTTGTTGACATTCACATGACTGCAGGAGTTTAAGCTTTCTATAAAAAGTCAAAGGACAAACTCCCTGATATTATAAACTACTACGGTAGACAGTAGCTTTATGTGCTGTGTCTCTATCTTAAGCTACTTTTTCCTGGAAGAGGGATAACTCGGAAGGCTAGCTGCAGACATCATATTGCCAGAGTAACACTGGATATTTGCATATAGACACCCACATTCAAACATGCATGCATATGCTGCATATGTTTATGTATATAGCCAGAAATTACAGCCTGTTTAGAAAAATGCTCATTTTCAATAAGAAATGTCTTTACTGCTCTTGTACAGAGAAAGATATCCACTCAACTAAAGTTGAGCCAAATTTAAATGAATCGGGTTTTATTTCATATTCTCTTTACTGGGTGCAAATTTCTGACAAATGCTCATGACCTTGATGGCTTGCTTTTATAACCACTTTTGCAGAAGAGCAGCTTTACTACTTCTACTGACTTGATAGTCTGCAATGCAGACTTGAGTGCAAATGCCTGTATCCACACAGATTTCAGTGGATTTATGCTGATTTATAGCAGCTCACTGGCTCAGTGTGATTCCTATTCCTCCTCACATACTCCAGTTTAATACTCCAAGTCCAGTGGAGTAATTCTGAATTTGTACTGGTAAATGTGAGAAGAGTTTTACATTACCTAAGACGCCCAGAGAAAAAGAGAAAAACCAGCAAAAGTGTTTTCAAAAAGTCCTAGTTTAAGTTTTTACAGAATGATATTATTTAGTCAAGCAAACATATGCAATTGCTTTCTGGGCCATCCATCCAAAATGTTATTTTCTAATGCTTGTGTGTGTGCATCTTATAAGTTCACAAAGGGAAAAGAAAATATTAATCTAAAATGGTACTGCCTAATTTTCTTGACTACGTAATTCATCCAATATGAATTTTGGCAGCTCAGCTTTAACTCCAAAACAAAAGAAATCCACACAAAAGACAATAAATCTGCATTACACATGGTACTAAAATGATCCAATGGATTTATAGATGTTTACAAGTTTGCAGAGTGTGACACAGCGTCCACCAGAAATTTGATATTCACAGCACAAAACATCATAAACATATGTCTGCAACTACAAAGGGGCCTTTTTATGTGGGGATCATTGTTAAAATTGTCTTCAGAACATAAACCTTAAGTTGTAAATGCTACTCCCCATTTATTCTCCAAGACATAACAAATGAGGAAAGAAAAGCAGAGATATGTTTGTAATTGAAAATGTTTCTCAGGAAATGATCTGTACAGGAACATCATTCTCATTCCATTAACTGCTGACTCCAAGCCAACCATTTGTAAAAGTAAATAAATATGCAAACTGGCTGACAACAGTGTGCCTGCCTTTAATGTTACTGCATTAGTACCCAGTTTCCAAAAAAGAGTCTATTTTCTTTTCTCATTTCTCCATTAAACCAAACATGGCATACACACAAAAGAACGGGAGAAATGCTGTTCACAAAGAAGAATGGGAGAAATGCTATAATTTAATTTTCATGCAATACAAATTAAATGCTTATTGCCTTGAACTTTCTTTAAAGTCCAAAGATACCCTGAAGTACCTCAGTGACTAGCTTGCTATTCCTTTCTTTTTTGAAACTAGCAGGTGAAAAAACCCTCCATAGTTTGACAGATCTCTGATCTGAGTAGGCAAAAAACAACAACAAAACATGGAGCAAACTCAATCCTTTTTAAAAATATAGATTATTTTATTGGCCACATAACAAGCAGCTTCATTAAGCTTTACATGGTTTCACATTTCATTTGGGATGAAAGTTCTTTCTCAGAATTTTCCTGTAGTTTCTAAGAGGTAAGAAGTCATGCAGGGTCAAGCTAACACAGATGCCAGTCATTCCATTCATTCCTTCACAACACATCCTCTCAACACATCTTTTAGAATACGTAAGCAGTATTTGCAGATGTTTTGAAAGCCTGTTGCCCTAAAGAGTGTTTAAAACATCACTGAAAAAAAACCACCAAAACAACAAAAGACAGTGTTGGGAACAAATGCAGACAGGAGTTCAAATGACACTGATTCTGTCACCCAATGAAGAACAAACCACTCCTATGGGAAATGCTGTAACCATTCCAAGACCTTATCAAAATGTGTGATGCTGAATCTGATCACAGCCTGAAAACTTCTCAAAGAGCCTCAGATATGTTGGTGGGGTGTTTGTGCAGAAGATACCTACAGGTTGTTAGCTGATATGCACATGGTATCCCTAAATGCAAACTATATTATTGAAACAAATTCTTTGACAGCTAAGATTTCCAATTTTTTGGGACATTCATTGCGATATCTCAGAACTACGTGGGGTGCTTGGGGCTACATGGAAACTGAAGAGAGAGCGTTTGTATCCTCCTCAACAATATTTTTATCAATTTCTTGAGTTGTAACAAATCTGCAGTTAGCAACATCCAGAACAGAGTCAGACAGACCTCTTGGTGTAGTTCTAACCCTAACCAAGGGGAGACAATTGTTCATCCTATATGCTTACCAGTTTGCTGCAACAGCTTTTTCGAAAAAATGGTTTTTTGTGGAGTGGAGAAACTGATTTTCTAGGACTGACTTGCCTTGTTCTCTGAATGACCAATCAGCTAATAGTAGCTATTCCAACATCAACAAGAGGCACTCGTGCAGAAAAGACAAAACCAAAGATCTGTTCCAAGAAGTCTTTCCCAGCTCAACAAGTTCTAGCTATTCCTAAAGGAAAACCCAAAAATAGTTCTTAGGAATGTGAGGGCACACTAGTAGCAAGCTGAGGATTTCCGGAATTTCTTGCCCTTTTCTTCTTGTGTATATAAGCCTTGTTTTTGAAGGAGATAAAAACTGTCAGATCCACTGCATCTCAATAATCTAGATGACTTCTTCTTCTTGGAAGAATTAGAAAAATGACTACATTTACTGGAAAGATAAGTTCCTTTTCAAGGACTGCGAACTGGTTTATGTATCACACATGGCCACTATTTTCAAACTGTACTTCCTAGAGCTACTTGTGTTTTAATATAAACATCTGGTCATCTTCAAGGAATGACTTCATAACAAGGGATCAAAAGATTTGTAGTAAGTGGCCAAGTATTTCTACATTCCAGAAGGAAAAATCAAAACCAAACCCACCTTAATACCTTCTGAGAGCTCCTCATGCTTCAAGATCTTACTTTGGTATCACAGTCACCCAAGATAAAGTTTGAGGGTGATACTAAAGCTGGACAAGTAGCTGACACAAGGATGATGGGAGTAAGAATGACACGAAGAAACTGGATACAAAAAAGCAGATGTATTACTTATTTGCATAACAGGTAGCTTGCAGTCTATGCTTTGGTACCTTCTGCATAAATGCTCAGCATCTAACTGTATTTCTCAGATTCAGTACATCAAATGAGAATTGTCCTGCGATATCTTCCCCCCCCCCTTCATTTTAAAGATTTTCAATTTCTTGCTATGTTTAGTATTTGTGCCTAAGACACAGATGGTTTCTAAAAGTCTCTGCAGCGTGTCCTAGGGAATTGAAGTTTCTTGTCAAGGACAAAATCAGGATCTAATTTGGGAATTGGGATCTAAAGACAGGCCTTCAACATGGAAAAACTAGGCTGTGGCTTTGGCTGGATCAACAGAAACTCAGCTACATTCTTAAAGAAAATGGGCTGGATTTGGTGAAGAGCAGAAAAATGAAACCTTAAAATGGAAAAAAAAATATATCCTCTAGCATGCTGAAGAGTATACTACCCCTTGAGGTTCTCTTGACCAATGTGGACGTTAGCGTGCTTTTGACAGCAGAAAAACTTCAGGTTCAGGCCGTTACAGAAAGGACTACAGAAAATGTAAACGTGTTTCCCCATCCTTATTTCATATGAGTGTGCGTCATTAAGAGGCACATCTGACGTGTGGAAGCCCTCCTGTTCTTACCAGCCATACAGCATGAAGGGTCATTTCAGGGACGGAGAGGAAGAAATTACGGTTGTGGCAATCCCTGACTAGAGGGAGTGCTTCAGTCTGCTGGCATAAATCACAGTGTGGTGTGATCAATAGTGTGGCTGTGGTATTCTACTAAAACACATTTACACCAAAGTGTAAGATGATGATGCAAGACAGGACCTTGGTAACACAAACTGGAAACTATATTTTGCTTAGGCAAGCAGAGTTAGTTCTTACAGGAAATAAATCAACACTTTCCAGTCTAGGTTCTCAAAACCCTTAATCAGAATTAGTTAGTTTAACTTCTCACCAACAGAAGAAAATAGCATTATCCCCTTTCTGCAGCACAGAAAGTGATGCACTTCTATATTAAAGGATACATTTACATGTTTCCTTTCTGGAGACCCAAACTGCACTTGTAAAATGGAAGCCAGGCACTTAAAAATACAGCCTTAAAAATCTGTCTACTATGTTACACTTCGCCTGATGCAGAAGGGAGGGGAATATATGTATCTCTTGTTTCCCAAACCCCTATCTTAGCAAAAAACCCACACTTCTTTTCATATAATCACTGGCAATGACTCTCATCCAGCCCTGTGTCTTGCCCTTCGCAGGTACTTCCTGGTACCCTCCTGCGCATTCCTGATCTTGCTTATTTCCTTATAAAACTCAAACAGCTGCTCCAACTTCCAAATGCCCTGTCTCAAAAAAGTTACCTTACTGAACTGTTCATCTCATTATGGCGTTCACATGTTTCTTATCAGGATACAAGCTGCAAGCAATGTAAGTACCAGCACTGTAAGGGTAAACCACAGCTCTGAACTGCACAAGCATTGCAACCATCTTTTCCAACAGATCTCAAACAAGCTGTAAGTTCAGAGCAGCACTTAATACCACCTGTCAAGAGCTGTCAGGCAAGGGAAAAAACTCTGTGTAAACTCCTACCTGTTAAATACATTTCATGGGTTGCTGTCATTACCGATACATCGATTTCAGCATGTGAAACAGTCATACCAATAGAAGCTGTGGCTGTATTTCCTACTTTGCAGGACAAAATCACAATTCAATCATCCAAGTAAATAACCTTAAAAGGGTTTTACTTCATAGCACTAACACATTCAGAGGTTCCCAGAAATAATCTGTAGCCTTCAGTTGTTGATCTCATAAATGAGTTTATATTAATATTCCTATTAGAAAGTGTTTAGTAATACAAAATTTTCATTTTAATAAACATGAGTATTAGAACGAACTTACTGCATGATACATAGCCCATTGAAAATAGCTATTCTCAAGCATGCTTTTGATTACAAATGATATTTCTCCTGAGTGCAAATTCAGCTGATAAAAATTACTATTTTCACACTGGATCCAGTATTACTTAAGGGCTGAATTTGTACCAAACTGAAGTTAATAGAAACACATACTCTTAGGAAATACCACATATTGCAGAAAAATTTTCATGGAATAACATTCAAAATTAACAAACTACTGTGTTTTCTTCCTGAAAGAAACGTCCTGAAATGACGTCTGACAAGGGCAAGAAGAAATTAAACTCCCATTCTTACCTTCAAAATATTACAAAACAAAAATAGCTACCATTGCAAAAATAAAAGGTCAGAAAACAATACTCCTAAACTACCACAGAAACAAACATGAAAAATAACTGAATGAGTCAGTCTAGTCTCCTACCTTTAGGACAAAATGCTCCACAGCCCATCGTAGGGTCGCTGGGCCACCCTCATAGTGCATCACAGGGAAAACTGCAGTCTTTAAGGTGTCTGAAGCCCCTTGCTCTGCAGGCCCCTTTGCTGCTGCTGCTCTTCAGAGAAGCTGTATTAGCTTCAGAGCCTGTTTTCCAACAGAATGGTCCAAGCACATCACAACTCTCAGCTCAGAGCATCGCTTCAGAACAAGTGACTGACTGCCTATATAATTTAATATGATGCCACATGAGACTCATAGACCATCTGCAAAAGAAACTAAATCTGCTTTTTGCAGCTTGGTAAGTTGCATTCTGAACGCTGGGATGCAGTTTTCACTGTGTGCTTTTGTTATCAGTTGAATAAAAACCTCAAACGGCAAGTGTAAAGCACATGTTTTTACCAACCTCATAGTTCATTTCTGCTGTAGGTAACTTGTACCTTTTACCCTTAGAACTGAATGAAGTAACAATTCCCCTTAAAGCATAGAAAAAGTCTGGGCACAGAGATGGCAATATTAGAAATAAAACTTCCTTCTTTTTTCCTCTCTCTTTTTCTTTTTTGTGAAACAAAGGTTGGTCAATAAGAGCTACAGAATTCTTGAATCCTGTTGCCAGAATTGGGATGTACATGTGATATTACCAAATTCTGGACTTGTTCACAGTACTCCTTTGCCTATAAATACTTCCCTACTGAAATAATTAGCAACACTCACATGGAAGGAGGACTAAGCTCTAAAACAGGCAAAAGCCCATAAAAAGCAGAGGAAAGGAGAGGTATGAGCCATCAAAAGAATAATAAACTACTGGTAAGAAATGAACTAGTTTTATGGGCTATGGGTGCTTCCAAAGAGGGACAGTAATGAAAAGATAATCTAAAGCAATCACTTGGACTAAAAATCAAATTACTATGAAGTTTTCTACAGACTAAAGCTTTTCAGAAGCTGTAAAATGTTTAAGTGTCTGTTTCAACTTGGAGCAGGATGAGGGAAGTGACACATCCCTGGCTCATTTCTAAGTCATGGAAAGTGGTTACCTTTCTAGTTTCCAATTGAACTTCATTTAAAATACCAGTGCCAAAAGACATATATGGAGAACTGAGAGGTATATTATTGTTTAGGCATATTCAGCTGTGCTACACAACATTCCTCCCCCAGGTTTTGAATCAGATGTGATTCCTTGTAGAAAAGGACAAGCAGCTCTCATCACTATTCTGAAACCATATTCTTTGCCAGTTCTAAGGAGTCTCTGACACACATCGGTCTGCAGCTACTGGGTCACTCCTAAAAGCAGCCTTCCCCCGCCAACAGTACTATTTCATGCTGTACTCAGAAGTAGTAATGGGGCTCACCCCATTCTGATTCCTGGATTCCCATTGCTTTCTGGCACTGGGAAACTGGATTGCTGAACTGCTGAATAACAGCATTCAATTATAGGACAATACTGAGCTGGTAGTTCTTTACCAAGCTTCCTTTTCTTAATTTCTGAATAGAACCATAAGTGTCCCAGATACTTTATTATGGCAATCCCATCTGGGAGGTAAGTACAGCTACAGGAAAACCACTCTCCACTTGAAATATCAAGGAGGATGCCAAAGATGATTACATGTTAAGAAAATTCACAAAGTCTGAAGCTACAGCAACCTGCATCATCAATTCATCAATTCAACCTATTTTATAAGTGATTATTTATACCTATTTATAAAGTGGCACTTTTTTTGCATGCATAAAAGTAGCTATTTTACAAGAATAGTAAATAAAAGTGGTTTTCTTTATGATGAGCTTTTGTACCTACAGTTGTAGCCAGAAGATCAGGCCCAGGTAAACTATTCTAATAGGTGTAGTTAGAGTAGAGTAAAAAAGCTCTAAATGAGCTAAAGCAGAGCTGCCTTGTCAGAGGGCATAACATGGCAAAAAGTTGACAATAGCAGTTCTGAAGAGCATAGCTTTGGGACCAAGTAGAGGAATTTCTAACCATACTCTGTAATCCATTTTCACTTGCCACAAACATAAATTCAAGCAGGATTTCTAATTCCTGTAATCTAACAACACCACCACCATCACCATCATTCAAAAAGCCTGTGTACCTCCCCCTTTCCTCAGCAGAGATCACTGCAGGGAAAAAACAGCACATTGGTGAGATACTTTGGGCCTAGAGTTTCCCAAACTGTTCCTAAGAGTTCACTTTCAACCCCACAATTTTCAGCCTTGTAAAAACAGAAGTATAGCCAGAGAGGACTAAAGTCTTTTTCAAGCGGTTTTGGACATCAATACAGGAAACAATTCAAAGGCAACATGACACTGATAGCTTAATTTGTGAAAATGGATAAATACCGTATCTGCCACATAGCACATTAACCCATGTAACAAATAAATACAGAAATAGCACTGCAATACTTGGTTAAAAGGTTTTGGTTCACAGAGGAGGAAATTTAATTAAAGCATGTAATGTCAATTACTGTCATTTGTAATTTTATTTTGCTTCCCTAGAAACAATACAGATGCAGGATTCTAAAGTTACCTGCATGTTTGATGCAAATGGGATAAAATTATCTAGGTTCTGAGAAAATCCAGATAGTAGTAGGAAAAAAAATGCATTTTTACCTAACCTCATTCATGGATCTCCTTCAAAGTGTTCATTACATGAGGACTGCCATACCTCCAATTTAAACGTATAAGCCAGCAACCCAGACCTAAAACAAGACTTTTATGTTTAAAAAAAATGTGTTAAGTCATCAGAAAGGTTGGGAGGGGAGCAACCACCTAATTCTCAGCTACTGCAAATGGTCACAACCTTACTAAAGCCAACAGAATAACATTCATTGGTATCCTAAGAGAATTTGGCTTACTGTTTATAATGATTGATTTCAATTGGAAAATTACAGGGCCAGGTCCTTAATACTTCTGTCTCCTTCACTCTGCTCTATGCAAAAGTGACAGAGACCTAGGAGCTGTGTAGAAGATGCCAAGTACCTCATTACCACAGGAATAAACATTGCCAAATCTCGTCAGTCCTTCTTGTTTGCCATACACAATGCACTGCAGTATCAGCACCCATTTTTGTTTCTACACAAACTGCTTTTCAGCAGTAGAGCTCAGTGCTGCACAGAAGCATCCTACCCATAGGGTACTATGTTGAAGTCAGGAAATAACACCAGAAATGGACGAATTAAACTTACCATTGGTGAAATACATGTCAGTTATATCTCTTGCAAAGTATGATCTGATCTACTACTAGAATCAGCAGGAGGAAATCTGCTTTAAAGAACTCCAAGCCATTCTCCCTTAAGTATCACTACTTCTAAATATGGCAAGCATCCTGACTTTGAAAAAAATCGTACTTTTCTCAACAGTGTAATGCTACAGTAAAATGGTGATTAGAATTATAGGAAAGAGCTAATAAAAGAAAGATGAAACCAATCAGATGCTTTCTTATGTCTCCAAATGATACACATAAATCGTGTCTATCAGGTTCCCTCAAGCTATTTCAGGAGTATGCGGAACACAAAATGAGGCAGATTCATTACAAAAAGTCTAAATCTAATCTACTTGAATTTAAAATGCCAGGAATCACATAAATGGTAGATAAGAAGAAAGAACTCATATGTTATAAATAAGCAGAAACAAGAGTCATACAAATTGGAAGTCACATAAAATGCTCAGTTACGAAGAAATTACAGGTCGGATCTCTGGCAGTGCCAAAGTGTATTGGTGTACAACTGCAGTGAGGAAAAAGGTGTCTCCAAACTGCCTTCAGACCTTCCGCAGTCCTCAAAAGGATGACATGAGACTAGCATCTGGGATTTCAGGGGTGGTATGAGTGACACGATTTTGTCACTGAAGGTCTCATAGCACTGCTATGCTTTCCGAAATCCATCAGTGGAACTCTCCAAAATGTTCTTTACTTTTCACAGTCCACTAACATGAGGACATGTGATATGAAGCTTTTTGCATCCTAGGTCGAGATTTCACCATGCTGAGGAAATCCTCAGCTGTTCCAACAGACCTGGTGTAACGCCCCTCCACATCACTTTCACAACCAGCCCAAAGGCCTATGAAGCAAAGCTGAGAAGCTGTCCTAGGACAAACAGTGCACCATCTACTCACAATTCACTTAGCAAAAATGAAATGTGAAGATTTCATTGTGATTTTCAAAAGCACTTGCTATTTGCTAAGCTGTGCTTTCCTGGAAATCGGGG
>JAOXJM010000041.1:57394946-57406545 GCA_026413425.1 Tringa solitaria | reverse complement strand
TTTCCTCTTGTCCTGTCACTGGGCACCACTGAGAAAAGACCAGCCCTGTCCTCCTGACTCCCTCTCTTCAAGTATTTATAAGCACATGCCTCTGTAGGATATTTTATGACAGCAAAATCAAAGTGTCTCACACAACATCGTCTTGACTGTATCGTGTGGCACTGTTGTTCTTCCTGTGTGCTCTCTTCAACTGGTCCTGCTCTGATAACGGGAACTTTTCCATCTTCTTTCTCTGGGTGACTAACAGTGATTGATAGTTCTGTTTTATCTATTGGGCAACCTCTAGAATGTTGTGAATCATGTGTTGGCAGCTTAACCTAAATGGAAATCTGTGTTCATCCTTGGAAGCCCTGCTTTAAAACTATAAAACTATTTTCTGAAATGTTCAGACTTTAATTGATCTTGGTATTTATTTCTAGTCTGAATGAGCTGGAACACAGGTGAGGCTCCCCTGATGAGTGAATGATCAGCTCAAGCATAACATCTGATCTCTCTGACAGATCTGGATCAGTTTTAGAACTCTGCTGCAAATGTGACACCTGTAAACAAGTCAATCCTAGCTTTTCTGTTAGGTCTCCACACATAACCAGGGACCTGAAAGCTAATGTTTTTCTTCAGATATGTCCATTTTCATTACTACTACATGGCATGTCAGGCAAATCCTGCCCTTTGTTACCTGTGCAGCCCAATTGCAATTAAGTTAACAGGTCTGTTACTGTAGCCAGGATGGTGTCCAAACCCTTTCCTGTAGCTGCAATTGCTCTGTAGTGTTAACAGGATGAAGAAAGTAAAACCTTACACTTGTCATCAAGGTAAGCATCTATTGACCATGGGCACAAACAAAGGTCAACAAATCTCTGCTGTTTAAGAATTAGTGGCACTTCAAGCCTCATGATATCACTTTGATGCAGAAAATGGTCATTATCACTGTTTTATGGATAACAGACTGAAAAAGAGAATTTGCATGCAGCCTCAGAACAGAACCAGGATCAACACTCATGGGCTGCTGGCTCCCAGACACAAGCTTGGTCCACTTCAGCAGCAGTCTCCCACCCTGTATAAGCTTCTGCAAATCACCACAGCATCAATTTCCTCTCACCTACTTTATCTTGATTCAAGCTGGTCACCCCCTGAACACTCCTGTCACCTTGTCCACTTCCCCTTCCAAGGCCCTTGTTTGTTGTCACCTTTCCCCTCGCCCACTGTGGTGCTGCCGCTGCCACTTCCTCCCCACTTGTGTGTTCATGGCTTCCCCCTTCACCCTACAACTGCAGGCAGAGTGTGCAGTACGAAACTGCTGGTACATGCAAAAGATCTTGTTTTCCAGATCCTGCAGGGAGCAGAACCAGTTAAACCATCAAAAACACTGCCCTGTACTCCCAATCTAATTTATCATATTTTGGATGCAGGTATTAAAAATATAAAAAGTATTATTAACTCTATCTTGTCCTACTTAGCAGCACCTTAAGTTGACTGAACTTGGCCTTAGAAGTCTGTTCCCAGTGTTACCCACTGAGTTTACATTACAACCTAGATTGCGTAGTTCTCAGCATAATCTCCAACCTCCTGTAATTCCTGTAAAACACTTTTTCCTGACAATTTTTAAAGAAGTCTTTAAAAGATATTAGAATCTGGTAGTCTATGCTTCTAGAAACCAATGCTATCAGAATTAAGTTTAAAAGCACCGCATGGGCAAAAGAAAATATTTCCTGGATAAATCAAGGCTTACTGTAATAAAGGGAAGATGCTGCCTTTAATAGTCAAAGGAATGTACCATCTTGTTAAAGAGTACCAGCCAGCTAACCCATGTTGATGAACAAACAGATTTTCAGCTTCTGGGCCCTCACGTGGTAAACCTGTTGGTTTATAGTTACGTCTCTCTTTGCTCTGCCAGGGCAGGGGGAAAAGTGCAGGCGAGAATGTGTGCTCCAGCACAGTAGCACCTGCATGCAAATGCTGCGATATCAGCTTAGGGGCTCTGAAGCGAACCACTTGCCATAAGTAAATGCGGTTTGACAGCAGCTCCTAGTAAGAGGAAGGAAATGAAGGAGAGAAAGAAAAGTGACAGGAGACAAAAGGACTTTATAAAACAGGGCTTTATTGCTTTCATTTGTAGCATTTTTTCTTTGTTCTGTTTAAGCACTGAGCCTTCCAATTTCAGATAGTGCACAAAAGAGATACCTGTCTCAAAAAGTTTATTTCAAACTGGAACTGTCATGCAAGATGCTTCACAAACTCAGCAGTCCATTATTAAGAGTAACAATGAGCTATCTCTAATTAATTTGGCGCAGCCTTTGTTTGTGATACCAATCAAATCAATATTAATGGAGCGTTTGTGCTCTCTCATTACGGCACAAAATGGGTACCAATCTTCTCATGAAGATTTTTGGACCATAAACTGTGTTTGAGGTCAGTGCAGTTGGCTTCTTCCCACCTCCCTTTTTTCAACCAGGATGGAAAAAATATATAATGATGTGCTATTTAGTACCTGGATAAAAATCTACATTCAGGCTGCCTACACTGAGAGACTGAAACCAATTCAATATGAAGAAATCTCAGTCTAAGAAAATAAAGATTTTAGTAGCTCACAGAGCTCAAATTAAACACTTAAATAGGTAACACTAGATATTTCTCATGCTGCCTCACATTTCTCTATTTATTTTTATCTGCAGAATCAGGCGTGTTAGAGAGGGAGGCCTGGTAAGAATTGCCTCAGCCATCATTCTTGGTTACTTACATCTGTGGTCAATTTTCCACACTTTCTTCCATAAAAGGTAAACGAGGCACTGTACTTGCAACAGGATAATCTAAACAATATGAACAATGTTACTGTTAAAGACCATCTGGCTCATCAAGCACAGCTCCAGACTTTTAACTCCTTGAATAAAGTGTGGAACCCTGCAGTGTATTTTTTTTAATCCAAAATTCATTTTTAAAACCATAAACATAGAGCTCCTGGAGATATAAGGGATTCAGACAGTGAAGAAACTCATTTTCTGTTTTTATCCCTCTTCTATTTTACACATGCCACAATCCAGGCTAGAGACAAACAATCAAATGTCACATTTTTCTACAAAAAAAATCCTCTAAAATGTTCTGCAAGAAGCCGCTGCACATAACTGGTATGTGTGCAGTTGGCATTTCAGAGGGGAGACAAGAGAGTTAAGTATTTCATAATTCACTTCAACTTAATGGCTTGATCCTGCCTCTTCTTAAAAGGTAATAAACGTCAAAGAAGGGTCATGAGGAATTAGAAGAAAAAAAGGAGGGAAGGGGAAAGGGTGAATGCAACCAAAGAAAGCTTTTGTTATTCATACACAACAATTTCTTATCTGTTCGATAAATTAACAAGAGGCTGGTTAGTGGGAGAAAAACGTTAAAGCAATGCAGGAACAAAATAACCTGGAAGAAGGCAAGCTAGTAAGGAGAAAACGGAGTGATCCAGAAAGTCCAGAGCAGAGGAAGCATTGCAGCTGGCTGTACTCTGTGCACCATAAGTCAGATCACAGCTCTTTGCCTCAGTTTCCCCACTCATGGGGTAATCGCAGCCCACGGAGGGCACTGCCAGGATTCAAGCACTTCAGTTCTGTGAAGTGCTCTGAAATACAAAGCAGCAGCATGCCCCATGCCTTGAAGCAAAACAGCCCAACCAACATACAGGAGTTAAATATTCTTCTACATTTAAAAGGCTATGGACTTGAAAACACACTTGTTTTTGAACTGAACAACAGATATAACTAAATCTTGTCATCAGTCTTTGTTCATTTTTCTCTCAGCTCTAATTCTGTGATTACTGTGCACGGAGTGGGTTAAACAGCTCTGCAGCCCTGTAAGTGCTGGGCTGTAACAGAGGGCAGGGTTTTGGTCCCCAAGAGGATTTTTTTTTCTCCAAAGAAATTTTACTGGCATTATTAAAAAAACCCAAAACAGCCAAAACCAACAAAAACCCCAAAAAAACCCAAAAGAACCACCAACTGGTTTGTTGAAATACTTTAACGGTTTTTATTTATTTTCTAAAAATATATTTGGAAGGCAAAGCTAAGACAATGAATTAGAGCATAGCTGAAGTTTTACTTTTTGGGTAAACACAAAAATTAATTTTCATATTCACTGGTTCCTTGCTTTAAATTCTGCATCGTGCTGTAACCAGAAACATCACCCTATCTGGTTTCTAGGTAAAGCGCACACATGACTGAACCTTCCCCTACAGTAAGTTCTTCCAGCCACTCCCAGAAACATGTGCCCACAACCCTTTTTCAAAGTGTACTCTAATTTGGATCTAATTTTCATTGAAGCTATTATATTATAAGCCCAATGCAATATGTACTGACATACATATGTTAAATTCTTAACTTACAAAATCTTTTTAGATGCAAGCAGGGCTTTTTTCATTTTTAAATGAATTGTATTTAATATATGCTCATGACTCATCAATTAAAAAAAGCATTGTTACAGTAAGTGAGATAGCTCAAGCAGTCTTATGATTAATGGGGTCAAAAAGTTAGAATGCATACTTAACACTGAATGCATGCTCACACTGAAACAATTTAACCCTATCTACTGAGCAACAACTATACACCAGCCAAAAAAAAAAAAACCAAAACAAGAATTTCAGAAAGAAGTAATATTATATCACAAAACACTTATTTGGTGCATGTTTCTCCTCTTCAAAAAAAAAAAGGCAAAAAACATCTCCAACTTATCAAGAGATTTTTTGCATATAACTTCCAAAAGAAATCTAGCTTTTAAGATGTTAGAGTACAATGCGTGAACTAAACATGTCCTAGTGGCTATTTTGCTGAAAAAAAAGTCTTTCTGGCGTACCAATTTAAAGTCCTTTTTCTACTACTAAAGCTAATATTAGGATTTGGAAAAGGAAAACAGAAATTATTTGATCAACAAAGAGTCTCTTGTGGAAACTGAGACTCTCCTGTATGTTAATGATAACATAGTTACAAAAGTGTCTGCCAATTATACTCTATCTCCAAGAAAAAAATGTTCTTATTTAAAATTTATTTTTCTGCTAACTTGACTGAGCACTCATGATCATAAGCATCAAACGCACTGCAAGCAACTACTGGATTTTAATTAAGAGCATTCCACAGGAATAATACTAACACGTGCTGAGTGATAAGTGTATATGCGCTAACACTGTTCTGTAAAGCCTTAAATTACACACTTCAGTGCGTTAGACTTAAATCCTAGATGATAGCGGCACCAATTGCTGGGGTTACAAGTTTCAATTAAACCTAGAACTAAATTACTGGACTTCAAACCATTTCTTTGAGCTACACCTGTCTGCTAAGCCTTTCACCACATTCGCACTTAATAACCCTTAACATTTTTCATCTAGAAAGCTCAAATGATCTTTCACATTGAATCCTCCTCACTGCTCCATTTCACATATGTGGAAACTGAGGCACACAATAATGAAATACCCAAACCTAACACAGGAACCTGTGCCACAGCCACCAATTTTTGAAAGGGCTTGCACCCTTTCAGGAATTGCACCTTGTTCCCAGACTTGTCACTCACTCTAACTTTTACATGACCATAATCTCTTACCAAGCGTTCACACGGCCTTATAAATTACACCAGGAAGGGGCTCCAGATTAAAACTAACTAACTAGTCAACAATAAAAGGTTAGTTTTAATGTCAGTTCCTGATCCCATTCATTCCACAGCCACAAAAACACTTGAATTGGCTCAAAGGAGGTGACACCCAAGGGGTGACGATCAGAGTTGAGACTCCATCTTGCAGTCAGCTTGTAAGTCTAATGAAACTACAGCATTAACACTGAACTTTCTAATATCCTGCTTTGCACATGAAACTGTGCACACTCAGGACCACGTGATCACTCAGAAGAGAAGGTAAAAAGGGAATGCACACTCAAAAAGCAATATTCCAGAAAATACAACTAACATTAAGGGAAGGATCTTTGGAAAGCCCACAGTAAAACTGGGAAACTCCTCATATAGCACACTGAAGGTACCAAAAACTCCACATGGACAGAGGCCAAATGGGAAAATTCACCCAAGAAAATATCTGCAGAGAGGTTTAGTAAATGTACATAAAAAGAGTTGCCAATGACAAACTGTTGGAGGCTGACAGAGCATTCTGAAAAGCAATCATATGCCTCTCATACTCATCTACAGCTGTACATTGCTGGCCAGTAAGTGCTGAGCTGGTTGGACCTGTACTTGCCTGTTTTTATGTTAACTAGCAGATATAAGAGAGATAGTTGCTATTTATAAAAAAGCATATTAAGTGAAATATTAAATTTAAAAAAATTAAAATCTAGCATTCTTATTTAGATTATAAACTTTAGAAAAGTGCTAGATAATTATAACCACTGGTATAATTCAGATTTTCTTTCAAGACCTGAAACGGTAATATTTTTCTGCAGCCTTTAGATGGTCTTCTTCAATGAAACACCCAGTATACTTACCTTATGGGGGCAAAGGGAATAGAAACTGCACACCGGTCCGTGCATGTAAATTAAAACCGCTGAGTGTGCAGCCACTACTTAGGAAGCATGCTCTAGATGGGTACATCTCAGGTTTGGATTTTCAGAGCCAAATAGCTGACCTAACAACAGAATGTTATATTGAGTCAGCACAGCAAAATTCTCTAGTTGGCTTTGAAAACCTCAGTCATGTTTCCTCCTGGTCCAGGACTATTCTCTATTTGAAAAAGTAGTTAACTGCTCTTCTAAATAATGTAAAGCTTACTCAGACTAAATCTTACCACAACTTCATATGATTTTCATACGGCAGCATACTTAAATTTTCTTAAAGCCTCACACCCATACTCTTGGCTAAGCCACAGTTAAAGAGCTGCATGAATGCTGTGCACAGTGGAAAAGCAGCAAAGACACAGGGGAGAGCTTTGCACATGCACTTTCACACCTGGAATACCATGCCCAGTTCTGGGCTCTCCTGTGCAAGAGACATACGGAGCTAGTGAAGACAGTCTAGTGAAGGGCCACAAAGATGGTTAATTGCCTGGAGTATCTCTCATGAGGAGAGGCTGAAAGAGCTGGGACTGTTTAGCCTAGAGAAGAGAAGGCTCAGGGGTATGTCATCAATGTGCGCAAATATCTGAATGTAGGCTGAAAAAGGCAGAGCTAGACTCTTTTCAGTGGTGTCCAACAACGGGACCAGAGGTTATGGGCACAAACCAACATACTGGAGGTTCCTTCTAAACATTAGGAAAAACATTTTTACTGTGACCAAGCACTACCATAGGTTGCCCACAAAGGTTTCAGAGTCTCCATCCTTGGAGATATTCAAAAGCCACCTGGACATCCTGACTCTTGGTGGCCCTACTTGGGCAGGGGGCTTGGACCAGAAGATGTCCTCCAGAGGTGCCTTCCAACCTCAGCCATTCTGTAATGCTGTGACTCCAAGCATATAGTAATCATTGTAGCTCAGCAATGACACTGTCATGAGCAATTGTGAACACATAGAGACACATGATGTACCTCCCATCGTACTGCCTGTAAGAACCCAAAGTCCCAAGGCTCTGGAACACAAAGTAATTCTTCAACTCAGAAACTCTCAGAAGGTTAAACTATTAATACAGATTGGAGAACAAGACTCCCACTGCAAGAGCAAAGAATCAAGCAAAGAATCCACCAGGCCATGAAGGCCCTCAACCACTGTTTCCACGCACAGACAACAAAGCTGTCTAAGGATATCTAAGCCATGTGCGTATACTGGAACACCTCATTCTTTTCTTGCATTCCTACAAAAAGAAATTAGTTTAATACCCTGGTAAAAACCAGCATTGCATAAATATGCTCTGGGCATAGGATCTGTTACAAATCAAAACTATTAAGAATTATTTTGTCTTTTCTCTTACCTGATGGCTGATATATTTCAGGAAGTATTGTACACACCAGGAAGTAAATGACCTGTGTCCTTTGAGAAGAAAGTGTGAAGCTAACATGTATCACTTCTGAATAAAGAATGATCCTCTCCTTTTCCAGACATGACAAAAGTGAGTGGTTGTTTTCTGCAGAAGAAATCCCTGAAACCATACATTCTAGCCCATACTCTGTAGTAACTGTTTTGAAGCAAAAATAAAAATGCTTGGGTTGCTGCTTCGTCTGCAAAGGTTTCAATGACAGTAACAACAATGTATGCTAACACTTTTAAAGCCCGGGGAACTAAATGATAAGGAAGACTCCACTAAACGTAGAATTCTCTACAGTGCCTGGATGAAACAACTGAAGAAAACTGCTGCAGCTGATTGTACTGTCTCTGTGTCTAGGCATTCATTATTTAAGTTCAGTGGAAACTGTTCTGCCTTGAAGCAGACTGACTCATGCACTTTAACTTCCAATTTCCTGCAAATGATCCATTAGTTTTTGGCAAGTTCTATACTGCACAGTACTTCCATGAAAAGGGCAGTTCCCAAACTCTTCCGATTTCAACAGTGTCTTTTGTAACAGAGTTTTAATGAAGACAGAATTTGTAGATACTCATGCCCTGACAAAACCGAATGTGATCCCAGCTGAAGACACCCAACATACTTATCAAAGGTAAAATGACTAAATTATTTATTATTTAAAATGACTAAATTATTTGTTCTTAAATGTTCTCTTTAAATATACTTATCAGGACAAATCCTACCAGCCTATACTATACACTCCATATGAGGCAGTGGATACTTATCAGAGAACAAAAGCTGTGTTAAGATGTGCAGTGTTAAGTTTTATCTGACAAGGAATGTAAAAAATATCTGTATACTACGTACAATTCCCAAAAAAGTGCACTACCTACTCCTGTACTTCTTTGGGTTTACAATGACTGAAGTGAGCCACTTGATAAGGCCTAATTCCATCATTTGCAACTACAATTGCTTTTAAATTTACCATTGCCTTCAAATATTTTGTCACCAAGTGGTATTTGAAATATGTCAGTAACTCAAAATGGTAAATAACTGTGGTATCCCCAATGCCACCATTTGGTAACTGTAGAAAAATGTGGTCTAGTAAATGGTCACTAGTAAAATTCTTCTTCTTCCAGACCCAGGATATAATTATTTAAAAATGAGAAGAGATGAAAGCTCAACATACTTACATGTGAATACAGCTTTCAAAGTACTTGGTAGGATTCCAAATCCATATATGGTCCAGTTCAGCTGATATAGTAGAAAAGCTTCCCCCCCTAAAACTATTTTTTCCCCATTTGTGCACCTCGCGGAGTGTGGAACTGGACTCTTGTGTTTATCCATGCTCTAAGAATACTACAGTAAACAGATACCTGACCTCAGCATATCAAATCTTGATCTACACAAAGCAATTATAAACAGGTTATAGACTTTTCATGTTAATTCAGTTCCCTAGCCCTCTCTCCTGGGACTGTCAGCAAACACAGGTTATTAAATAAGATTTGCAAGATACTCCACCCTTTGTAAGAATTGACCCAAACTCATCCAAATAATTTTAACCCAGTGATTTAACCGCCAAATGGTAGTGGATTTTTGGCCACTATGGGAAAGTTTAGATGCGATAAACTAGGCAAGATGGACTAGCAGTAAAAAAGTTTTACAAAATAGAAGCAACTTCCAGAATGTTTTGAAGGGCTTGCTTTTAAGCATTTAAAAACACATTGTGTTAGACTAACGGGGGATTAAGACATTGTTGGAACTTAAGTAGCTATTTAGGCACCTAGATCTGGTATGTATTTGGGTGTCTAAATGACACCCACCAGCTCTACGGGTGCTTCTATCTCAGCTGGTCCAGATATCTATCCAGATATCTAAGTCCATCAGGTATTTATTCCCTAGTGCTTGACATGAACACAGACATAAACCTGATTCAAAAAACAGGTACTTGTTACCCAGCCTCCTTTCCCAAGCCAGACTTTGCACAAGTACTTCCACTGTAAATAAGATATGCAAAGATGGCAAACCAAAGTTTTAATAATTATTACCTACTGCAGAGGGTTACCTTACTTTCTGCACAAGCAATGTGGCATTCGATGTTTCATGGCAAAGCTAAATTTTCCTTCTTTTCTTGGTATGTAGGTTGCTATTCTCCACTTCAGAAAGAACTCTCCTGCTTTGATGAAACCACTAGGAAGTATCCCCAAAGACTGCTTAAATGCTCAAACAATGAGCACAAACCTAACCCCCTTCTTTCTTTCTTTTTTTTTAATGGACTCTAATTTCCTCATTTTTAAAATGTGTAATTTCTTGCAGCTATGCGAAGTTCAGCCTTACAGATCCACTTCGCTCTTTCCACTACATTTTCAAGCCTTAACATAGTGCCTGATTTAGTCCTTAAGCTCTGCGCACTCTGACTTGATGCATGTATGCACCTCTTTGAGCACATGAATGATTTCTTGACTTGTCTACTTGACTTTTCTACTTGTATGCTTATTGTTCTGTGAGGAATTAAGTGGTTTGTCAGACTGATCCCAAGTGCTTAGCATCTGAACAGCATGAATTTTTACTTGATGGAGTAAGAAAACCTTTCCGAGAGTTTCTTCTCTCTATCCATGCTAACTGCCTACATCTGTCTCTTCTTTCCTGACAAAAGAGTAAAAATTACTGAAACTGGAGACCAATGGTTTGAACTGGGTAATCAAATGAAGCAGAGCTAGTATACTAGTCACCTAGGGGTTAAGCTAATTTGTTAGTGCCCTTGCTCTTTCTTGCCATCAGCCACTATGCACCCACTCTTTAAATTCTGAAAAGAACACCGACCTTTAATCTGTGGTATTAGTTCCTTTGACAAAATGGAAGATTATGTCTTTTTCCCACAAGCCTTCATGCAAAGCTTAGCCAGCTTCCATCTGGTCTGGCTAATTAAATGTAAGTTAACATTAAGTTAAGAGCCAGCTCCAGCCCACAGACCTTCTATTCTGCAACTGCAAATTTATTAATTGGCTAACTTATTTGGGTATTTAATTCCAATTTTTGATTACTTCTATTTTCTTCACTCTCTCATGAAAACAGGGAAATGTTTTTGAAGACATATTTGCATAATTTCAGCTCAGAAACACAAAACATTAAGACATGCTAATAGGATTCTGAGCATCCATAAAACTGTCCATTTTTTTTTCTTCTGTATTTGACATGTTAATAAAGTACCATCGTAACAGTGAGAAGGATCTGCCTATTATGCATAAGATCTGGAATAACTGGAGCTGTACACTTTTAAGCTGGCTGTGACCCACAATCTGGCCCTATATGTACTAAAACTAGAGCCAGTTGTTGTATTCCTTATTCAGTCAAAACTTTCCTTGACCTTAACGGGCATTCTGTCTGAATGAAGAACAAAAGAATCAGATCAAATATGGGGAGTAACTAATTGTAATCATAACCCACAGTTAACTTTTGATAAAATTCATTTGGAAAACTAAAATTACAGAGAATCTACAAAGTCATAATGGTGCTTTGCACTATTTTACTTTTAATATTAACTCTATGTAGGTCTTGTGCCTAATCCATTTTGCTGTATTTAACATTATATGTTAAGAGAGGAAAACTATAAGCTTTAAGACTTCTAAAATAAACAATGCGGCAAAGTTAGATTTATGACTTTGTTTAACACCTGATACTACTTTGAGAAATATTAAGTAAAAC
>JAOXJM010000041.1:57378988-57394882 GCA_026413425.1 Tringa solitaria | reverse complement strand
AAGATCACATTAAGAAATGCTATTTCTTCATATATTTTTCTAATATAATGCCTGGTGCAACAGTGTGTAAAGCAAATTAAAAAATGCAAAACCCAAGAAATTGTTCACACAAACCAAAAACTAAACACCAAATGAACTGTTGATAAAAAAAACCCAGAAACACACTACCAAAAAACTCAGTTAAAAGTTCAATTTCATAACAAATCTAAACTATATCAAGACATGCAACAGAGAGTTAAAAAAAAACAACAAAAGTGCTGTGAATTGCACAAAGCACTATATAATACAGCAAGACTAAACACTGAAAAGAGGAGACGACTGCTTGATTCCACTTCTTACCCTGCAGAAGATGATGTGAGTAAATCATCTCAATACACCTTTTTCTGCCTCAGTTGCCCCAAGCAGCTGGTATGGACAGAACAAACATTTTTCCCTTTCTGTTCTCACTCAAAAATTCTCAGATGTTTAGAAATGCTCTATGTTAGGGCAGACTAGTAGCAGCTATTATTATGTTGGAAATAGAAATGGACAAGTAATTCACTTCTAAGAATCTCTGAAAACAACAATATTGTTGTTACAGAGTGCAAGACTGACAACAGACTCACAGCATTTTTTATTTATATAAATTATTTATATTGTAAAATATTGTACAGTATATTAAGTTTGGTTATGAGATTTTCTTATCAACTTATTCTGTTCTCTTCCCTACCTATTAAATTTTAATGACCTGCTTCATGAAAACTTTTCTCATGAACCTCTGAATCTCTGTTTTATCTTCTGCCTAGCTTACATTACATTTCTGCTCTTACTGTACACGTCAGCTCTGTTTTCTCTGTAGCTTACCCTGGGAATGCTGTACTGCACATACAGTTGTTACCTTTTAGTCAGACAAAAGCAACTTAGCTCAGAATGTCTGATAAAATCCACTGGGCTAAATCCTACAAAAATGAAATACGAGAAGGAAAACACAATCTAACTTTACTAGACCTACTCTGAAGATTAGAAAAAGTCTTCCAAATACCCATTAAGATTCAGTTCATACCCAAAATACCAGAACTGCAATACAGTGAAATGCTGAGCTCCATTCTGACACACTTCTAGCTGATTCCTGTGAAATAATTCCTGGCACTTACTCCGCTCACGCCAGCTTTCCTCATGAACTGGAGCCACCTTGTGCCCTACACAGCACCTGCACCCTGCTGTCCATTAAGGAAAACGTTTACAAAGAACACTGGCACTCTGGGCATGAGACAACTCCTAAAAAATATTTATTCGGATTCTATATAAATTATTTCATTTGTGAGTAACTGTTTCAAGTCAGTTAAACACGAATAAAATTATAAAGGTGCATATCAACTGGATGCTGATTATTTCTTGCAATCCAACCCTCCTCTGCAATGACTTTTCAGGAAGTACACAAAACGGTAAATCACTTTGAACACTCGTGGTATAATGAGGAACACCACCACCACCACAGTTTATTATCTGTTCTTACCTACAATTGAGAACTATAACAAAGCGGTGACAAGAATCCAAGGACACGAACCACTTTGCTGCATGTTTTATTCTGCAGTAAAACAGTAGTGTCTTCCTCTACAGTAGTGAATTAGAGTGCACAGCATATGGCCTTAAAATATTTACAAGGGCTACAGTTCAGATTTGGCCTCTAGCCATAAAATTCAAATCCAGCTTTGAAACATCCCCAAAACTCGGAGTTGAATATTTTTCATCTTGTTATAAAATAGGGATCACGTGCATCAAGTAGATCTGTAGATATTTCAAGAGGCTACTGGGGCAAATTTTGATTCAGGGCCAAATCTACCATATTCTAACAGGATCAATTTCAAATGTGTTGAGGGTATGAGAGCACTGAGCCAATACATATTTCCTTTCCTTCTCAAAGCAATGGTGATTTTCTTTATTCCAAGGGAGGGGGACAGATGTGATCACACTTTCTAGTAAAATTAATACACATTATTTACACATGAGACCTGATATTTCTTCTTAAGCCTAAAAGCATAGGCCACCTAAAAAAAAAACAACCACCCACCAAAACACAAAAAACCCCAACCAAATCCCCTGAACTACATAGTTACAACATTACTATTCTGGCCTTTTACCATTCTTCTTCTTCATGCACTCTGACGACAAGTTAGACGCATCATCTTTTGAATCCAGTACTGCAATACATTATACTGCATTTACTCTGAGCACTCTGACATTATCATTATCTTCTTTTGTGCCCGACAGCAACTGCAGCTCCTATAATGCCATTATTGTAATTAAGAACAATCTGAACCATTGACAGCATTGCCTCATTTGCTCTAGAATCCCCTGTGCATTAGTGTTCTTCTAAACCAATATTTCACTATTAATAGTTTGCTGCTTTAGAACCGCCTACGGTTAAAAGAAAAGAAATTATTAGGCCGCAGCCTAACTCGATGGTCGAAGAAGAAACTTGTTAAGAAAAAATAAATGAAAGGCTGTACACTGGCAAACTGTTATGCTTTTCTTTACACACATTGAAAAGGGATTCACACCCTGCCAACCTATTCAGGCCGTTACCCAGGTGAGGAAGCTTATTTTGGCCTGCTTCAAAAGGACCACCTGTACAGATACAAAAGAAAACATCTCTCTCTTCTCCCACTAAATGTACTCAAAGTACTTCTCTGTCTAAACTCTCCCTTTCATTAATCCAGCTCACAGTTGGATAAGTAGGGCACAGCAATTTAGACATTCTTGTCTGGGAAATTCTGACCTTAACACCCACCCTTGCCGCACACGTGCTCTCTAGGCTGCCTGTACCCCTATCCATCTGTTTGCAAAGTATGACTCCAGCTTGTTTGCTGAGCCAGGAAGGCGGTCCACTATAACCCTATGATTGCTTAACACCCAAGTCTCTTTGTAATTCCAGGGAAACAATCAGTCGTGAGCTAAAGAAGTTCAGACACCACTGGCTGGACAGCAGTGACACAATAACGTGCACCTCTTAGAAGCCAGGGCCAGAACACCCATCGCCAGGCAATGAGAAGCAATTTTTCCTCTGCAGTAAATGAGAAGCTGGAGTATTAAGTCCTAACATAAAAGAAATCTGCAGTCTTTACATGTACACTATCTGAAAAGGGCCATGTTGAAGTCTACCTATTGAACATCACAGGTAACATAGAGCTTTATCTATTTTTAGTAGACATGAACACAGGAAAGCACTATATGAAAATCACCAAAGAAACATGACTAGTGGAAAAAGCTGGTATCTCCAAAGGGTAAGATAGAAAAACACATATAAAAAAAATTATTTCACGACTCCCTTTCTCCACCCTGTTTCTAGCATAGTTAACTTCACCTGAATTGTTTTTGCTTGTGCACTGCTGCAGCTACCAAAGCCAAGAGGCCGGCTCTAATTAGAGCCCTTGAAAGTTGTCTTACTGCCTGCAAAGGCCGGCAAAAGAGATTCAAGCACTACATGAGACTTCAGTACAAATACTAAAGATGTGGTTATGGTGTTTTTTTCTTGTGAACACACATTCCATCAAAAAATGATGAACCCTGTACTCAAGAAACATTCAGAAAATTAGTGTATAGACTACATTTAGGATTTTTGATGTTTTTGCAGCATGAGATCGTATTTTCATGTCTGGGGCATCTCTATTATTCTGGAGAAGAACAGCTGCTCCTCACTCTACCACAACCTTCCACACCCTTCAGTATCTGCTCAGAGCTTTTGAAGGGAGGGCAATGGTCACTGACAAATCTTGCACCCCCTTTCCTATAACCCGGACTAAAGTCCCTTTTTCCAAGTGGAATTTCATAGGTTTCACTATGAATAAAGCTTAATCTCATCCAGCACTGGGTCAGTGCCATGGACTCCACAGGAAGGGAAAAGAACAGAATCAGCCCTATGCTAAGCAGAAATCAGAGAAGCAAAAAGGACTTAACTATGACTACAGCTACCAACAATGACTCACAGAAATACATATTCCAGGTGTTTTCTTTTGCAAAAGTAATTATCTAAGAAAAACAAGATGACTAAGATATTGTCAACCATGGTACACTATGTGATGCTTAACACAAACATCAGTAAGAAGCCATGAAGAGAAATGAAAAGACTAAAAGAAAAGCAGTATTGAGTAACTCATGACCAAATGTGCCCTCTAATTTTCTATTAAATCCGCATATATGATAAGAACCTTTTATGCAATTATTTCACAGAGACTACTAGAAAACTAAAAGGAAAGCAGAACATTTGGGAAGACCGTAGAGCCTTGTTACTTAACCCTGCAATTCTTTAATATTTTGAGTAAGATCATCACTTGGTTGAACAGTGGCACAGTCTAGAGCCAGGTGCAGGATTAGGGTGAACAGATGGTGACTAATCTTCCTAATACAGCTCTGCCAATACAACTCACTCTTGACCAGCCACATCCCCGTTTTTCTTTTTTTTTTCTGGTCCTTGGTTTTCTCTGGCCTGAGCACAGGTTGTCAAAGGGGTAGCTGCATGGTAGGCTATTCACATAAGGCTGCTGATCTAATTTTGTTTTTGGTCCAAGACATCTTTTGTTTGTACTTCAGTCTGGCAACCGAAGTGAATTAACTCACTGGCACACTCAACACACACCCAATCGCAAGAGGGAAAAGGGTATTCATTATCTATTAATAAGTATTAGCACACCAGACAGAAAATGTATGACAGCACGTACAAAAAGCAAGGTGCTCTGAGTACAGCTACATGTGCAAAGAAGCACAGGAACTACTACAAGCTGGAGAAGGCACAAGGAATACACAGAGCCTTCAGCCCCACCCCAACCCTGCATTTGGAAGAGCCGCAATCGAAAATATGAAGCACGGCAAAATATCCTGCCTTCCAGCTCATTGGCTCTCATGCCAAGTGGGGTCAAACTGCTCCCAGCACAGCAGTGACTGCACCCAGTGCAGTGTTAACTGCACTTTTAAGGGTCATCTCTTTTTGGTTTTGGCTGCAGTTGAGCTAAGAAAATAGCCCATCTTAGAGATATGAGTGAAGAGCACCATATATTTTAATAGGAACTGGTATGGGGAGGGAAAAGGAAGAGGACCAAAGCAGCAGACAGGAAAGCAAAAATATTTTAGGTACACCTCAACCACTGCTTTTCTAAAGTTTCACTTGGCAAGAACTGTGTCCCTACAACTGATTTCATCTTCAGTGACAATAGCATTTTGCTGAAAAAGACTGCAGAATTCTGTGGATTAAGTTAATAGGAAGCACTTGATCTCAGATACAGTGAAGTAACAAAAGAACTGCACTGTCCTTATCTTAATCTCAGAGAGAAAGGCAGACAGCCCAGAATTAAACTACTTGGTCTACAGAGAGAGCATGGTTTACTGGTTGTGGAAGGCACTAAGGAGAGGGGGAAAAAAAGGATATACCCAAGACATTCTGTCCAATGGAGAGTCACAGAAGCACAGATCTGCACTTAGAGGAAGCTGCCTTTAAGCTGAGGGCTTTCAGAAGATGTGGAACTACACAAGCAGTAATCAAGCTTTTCTCTTTGTCAGTCCTGGTCTCTTGGTCTTCTCTTCCCTTCAGGGCAGATTCTTTAAATGCTAAGAGAAACGTTGGAGTTCTAAAATTACAGATTCTCTTGACAGAATTCTCACTTTACCAAGGATGAAAATGAGACCTTCACATTTACTCTCTTCCACAGCTTTACTTGCTTATATACACCTTTATGTTGAAGACTGAGTGCATGTTTTTATGAGTCTGATATCAAGGATAGCATAAATCTGTAGATGTAAAGAAAAAATTAACATTGAAATAAAGGTACACCAGTCTGAGCTGGTCTCTAGCTGTTTTTTTTTCTTCTTTCCATGGCTCTGTCCTGTAATAAAAGCACTGGAGGTTCTTCAACCACTTGTTTAATACCAATTTTACTTCACCGCTTTAATCTTTTTTACCTTTCATCTAGATAATTGCTATGCTTCTAGCCAACCACAGCAGATACTGAAAAGAAGTGACAGTGTATGCTGTCACCATGCCTTCATCACACCTGGCCAGTCAGAGGTACGAGTTTGGTGGACCAGACCAGTCCACACTTCCCTCAGATGAAATACTGAACCATCAGACACCTGAATCTTTAGATGATCTCTAGAGGTCCCTCCCAATCGTAACTATTCAAGAATTCTGCAACCCAAGCTTCTTGGTCTCTGTGACAGCACAGTCCAGCTGGCAGCTTGTGACCACCATCCCTTCCTCACAGATGGGGAACAGCTGCTGCGGCAACAAGCACTGCATCCTCACCAAGCACCCTCATCCACATCTGCTCACAGCACCCTAAAGAGCTCAGCAGCAACCACTTCAATGCAGACAGTACAAGAGGAGGGAGCAGCCACTGCTGAAGAGAGAAGAGAGGAGAGAGGAAGAGGTGGATGCAGCCTTACAGAAGACATCCTCCCTCCTCCTGTCCTCCAGACCTGTCCCTTCTCCCAGCCCAGCTCCCTCAGAGAGCAGCTGCTTTCTTCAGCCAGACCCTTTGCTCTGCTCCTCTTCACCATCCTCCCTCCTTTAACCAATTCCATGCCTGTTTAGTTTTATCCTGTATGAAACCTATAGGCTCATACAATGAAGAAACTGCTCAAATGCGAAAAACACAGGAAATAAAAGGCACATTTCTGTAGCAGCTGACTTCCCCACATAACCTAAGGCTGCTTTCAGAAGTCAAATGCAAAGACAAAGTTCAGTGGCTCTATGCCCACATGCAGGTACCACAGAATTAATGACCATATTGGGTGAGAACAGCAGATCAAAGTCCAGGGTCCTGGCTTCTGGCAGAAATGCATTCTTAACAATACAAACAGGGAAAGACAAACTAACAGAATTTTTTCCCTTGGTATAAGCTAATAGCTTATTTTCTGAATCTGAAATGTCTATGATGGCCTACATGATTGACTTATGGGCTGCTGCAGATGTATTTTTTTTCATCCACCCAGACCCATTTTTAGCCCCCTCTCCCTTTTAAAAAAAACACTTCTGACATCCAAATTATCCGGTAAGTTTCAGAACTTAATCATGCATACAGTAAAAAAAAAAAATAATTAAAATACTGTGTCACTTCAGATATTTCAAAAGCAACTGGATGGACTTAACGATTGTGGGTACTCTTCTGGGAACAGGCAGGAGAGCCCAGCTCTGTGTCCACTTCATAGACATCCCCTACTGCATGCATGGGTCCTCCTGCCTCCAGTGACTCACCACCACAGGTTTCTTTGCCTCCTCTTTGGCAGAGAAGAGGCTGGCAGTGCTGCGTTTTGTGCTAATCTCAACCCTGTCAGCACATTTTACATATCCTATGTTTTACAATTCTATATAATCTAACACCTTCACAGATGTTTACATATGCTAGGAGACATTCACATAAAACAGGCACCAATAGGCTCAGCTCTGTGATACTAGGATACCTCTGGATATATAGACTCAATAACCGCAGGCATTTGGGACTCGCATTCGTACACATTTGATTGCTGTAGATGAAACGCGTGGACCAAGCATAATTGGACTGGGTCCTACATGAGTATTTGGTTAAAACAATGACTTTTTTTAGAGTAAATTTGGGATTATCTGTGACTTCTGAGATTCAGAACTGCATTCACATGTAATATTTTCGTATCTTTCTCTGAACCAACCAGAGCCAAAGTCTATTAAAAACAACAGAAAAAAAAAAGAAAAGAAAAAGAAAAAAAAGTCTCTTGAAACCAAAACCAGTAGATTAAATTCCCAATAAGATCACAAGTCCTAGAAAAAATGAAATGCCAGAAATAATTTTAAAATGCATTTTACAGGAGGAAAAAAGCTGGAAAAATATGCAAGCTATGCAGACAAAGAGCTCTAGGTTGCAAACTATTTCATGAAGGGACTCTTCGCACTGGTTGTGAAAGGATAGTGCCTAACATAATAGGATCTGGGCCTCAATTTCACCACATATAAACAATAATAGATGCTCAACAGTGTCTTACAGATAACAGCTATCAGTGCTGATTAGTTTCTGTTTATTTCAGAGAGCAGCACTTCTGGAAAGAGAAGACAGAGGCAGGAAGGCAAGAGAGAGGCAGACTCAAAAGCTATCAAAGGCTACAGCAGTTACTCTTCCACCTCTACAAACCCAGTGCAGCACAGCTGGACAAACAGCTTCAAGCATGCCAGAGAGTTGCATCTGTACGGCTACTGCCATCACAGCATAAGCAACAGTTGGGTGTTCTGTCTACGCTGACAGAATCATTTCAGAGGCAATTATCTTTCCTTCTATTGAGCAATCCCTTCAACGGTCAGAGCAGAGAGGCCTCCCCAGATATCCCCTGACAATTTGGATTCAAAGGATAGAAACAAAACGCCACTGTTCTCCTCTTGAGTAGTTTCTCTTCCTTTCATATACTATACACGTGCTCAGAAGGCTTGTAGCAATGAAGCGACAAAGCAAGGAGGTAAATCTTCCCTCTGTTTTTATTTTCACCTTCCATGTTACTTCCACTTAACAGAAGTATTTTATCTACTTAACAGAACTTGCTCCAAGGCATTAATTGTTTCAATGGTGGTACTATAGGTTTTGTCCAGCATCAGCTACACAGCTGTCTATAATGCACCTGCGTTATATGACACGGGAATATGTAACACAGTATATGAGAGAAAGATTATAAGCATATTTCAATTGCTACGCCCTAAGGTTGAAGGTAAAGCACATTATGTCAGATATCAAAACCAGCTGTTCAGCTACTCCGACGACACAGAAGGCCTAGTGTTGATGTACTGATATGCTGCAGTAAAGACAGAAATTCAAAAGTACTGATATTAGATTGATGATAAAACCTTTGCCATTTCCTTTTCATAGAAAATACTGTATGATGTCCTCAGAGCACCAGTACAAAACTAGCATTCAGTGGCTCATTTTCACCATTGGTACTATGTATTAGCAAATACAATGGCAGTTCATATATCAGTTCTTCTTTCAGCTCTGTCCGCATTTTAAATACAGCATCAAGTGAGAGCAGTAGAAAAGAAAGTCTGCAAATCATTTAAGCTAGTCTAGAAACTCTCGCGTGAGAAAGAGATGAACAAGTCTACTGATAGGAAAAACAGTCCTTTGCACCAGTAGTGTATTACTCAAAAAAGAAGTTGCAGAAACAGGTCCAAAGAAAATAATTCAAATATGCCAATTAAAATTCAGCAGAACACTTTTTGTATACTAAGAAATACATTTATTTCATAGTAAAATGCCCACAGCCAGACCAAGGCATGATCTCTCACACGAGGCATTTTAGTCATGGATTCCAGAAAGACAAAAATTTTACTTAAAAGACTTGAAAAGCTCTCATCACCCTGCACTTACTCTTAATCTGTATTTTTAATTAATTTAATTTAATTTTTAAGTTCTAAATTCATATTATCCTGTGAAATGCATGATGGCAACAAAGCAAAGATTAAGAAATTGAAGGTCATTATCAAGAAACAGCAGAATCTACTATTGTTTTTTTACACTGTTAACATACTCTTCCCTTAAGCATACAGAGAATACAGCCTACTGTGACCTCACATATCAAAATGAAATAAATAATTTAAAAAAAAAATAAAACACAAAACCCATAGAAAAGAAAAAGAAGAAATATTGTAAGTGGAAGCTAGAAGAAGATTCATTCCTTCTCCAGCCCACCAACACCAAATAAACTAGGCAGAAGAGCAGTCAAATTACTGAAATTGATGTCATATAAATTGGAAAACCGACTGAGCCTGTACAATGAGCAGTAATTGCTTTCTAGCAAATTCATGGGTCCAAGCTGCCTGTTTCCCATCTGCTCCTATGCAATTTAAGTAATTCTGAACTTTACTCTCTATTCCAAATGTGTCACAAATTTATTGGCATGTCAGGGGCCAACTCTTGATTCTCCACTAAGGTAAGCTATTAGGAGTGAAATTTCTGTGTCTATAATTGCCAGGCCAGAAAAATTCAAGGATGACAATCACCTGACCTTACTGAATCCACCATGAAAAACTCATATGGTAGCACAACACACACCCCTACCTAAAAAAAAGTCATTCTGTTCTTTCCTTGCACTTGTGTAAAGACATGTTTAGTACACAATGCAGACTACTATAAGGAGCTTAAATAAATTTTAGTTTGTGGGTGGGTTTTGCTAATGCAATGAGCTCCACCATGCATTTTAACTCCTGCTAGATAAGGACTAGAATCCGCCAGTAGCATGTATGGGGTGGCTCAGTCTTTGAACGCCTGTCAGGAATGAAAAGGATGGAATCTTACTATAAACTACAAATAAATTTGGTATATGACAGCTCAGTTGTAAACAGGTCATCAAATGTTCTAGTATTCTCTCACCATTTTCTTATTACATAAAAAGTTTATTATAATTAATTCCAAACATATTTAATCATTTGCAATTTTTATTACCTTAACAGAATGTATACACTATTTAAAGATGCAGCTGCTCATGCTCTCACAGGAAAGACTAAGTACAATGTTCTCATCCTCTGATTACACCAACGGCAATGAGATACTGTAAAGAAAAACCAGGATAAGACCCTACATGACAGATGATGACATAAGCAAATTTGAGTCCCAAATTTCAGATTTTATGAAAAATTCTCTAATATTTAATGACAATGTATTTTCCAGATTAGTATGTCTTAAGGTATGACGAATCCCTGCTTACATCATGTGGGATAGCTCAAGTAACAGCCTGAGGGTGCACAAGTCGTGAAAAAAGCCATAGTAGCTATAGCCAGGTCTATAACCCAGTTGATCATGAGACTGGCATCTTCTGTAGAGTCTACATTCATATAAAAGAAAAATACTTTTTCTACTGCCCATACATTAAATACAACAATAAATCAGAATAACCAGAATTATTGCCTCATGAAGAAATACTGATATAGGTGAAACCCAGAATACGGATTTATTCTACTGGAATATTAAAATCACAAAACACAAGACTAAGTAGCTAAAAAGGCAAATTAATACCCCACACAGAAAAAAACCACAACATTATTTCTAAAGAGTTACTAACAGTTCATTGCATTTACAGACACTACATGATTAGAGATCAACATTCACAACAAAATGGGGTAGATACCTATATCAGACTAACAATCTGGATTAGAGACTAGATCCTGATGTTCTACAAAAAAAATATGAAGAGTAAAGGTGCCATCCAAGAGTACTTCATTCTACTTTACAAAAGTTGAAGATCTAAACATGGCCAGTAAAAGAAACATTTTTTTTAAATGCCTATGACTTATACTTGAACATTTTCTAATACATTATGTATGTTAACAGTTGAATAACCATGTGCACTCCTATGACCAAGACCTGTCTCTATAGGAAACCTGTCACTAGATAGGTTGATTAAAGTAGGGAAAAAAAAATAATCAAAGAACAGAGCCTAGACAAACAAGCAATCTGATTTCCTATATGAATTTCCTAGCTAGACTTCAAATACACCTGGAGCCCTACAAACGGTGGCGGCGCAACTTAAGATGGAACCCATGTGTATCACAGCCTGCAATAAACAAGGTGACTCATTAAAAGCTTGCAAATCATTATTTATTTTTAGTGGAGGAAAGACTAGGAAAAGTAGCGTGGCAAGCTGTAGGCAATCCAGGAGATTCCAGGAGTGAACGGAGGATAACTTCTCAAGCCCTGCCCCAACAGACAGCCCTACCAGAAGGGATGTGATACTAGACCCAATGGATGGCTACCAACGCAATTAAGCCAATCGGTGGCATCAAGACTGGAAGCAGCCTTCAGTGATCATGCACTGGTGGAGTTCGCAGTCCTTAGGGACACAGGTCAGGCAAAGAGTCAAGTAAGGACCCTGAATTTTAGGAAAGCAAACTTCCAATTCTTCAAAGAGTTAATCAATAGGACCCCCCTGGGAAACTGCACTCGGGGACAAGGGAGCAGAACAGAGCTGGATGATCTTTAAGGATGCTTTCCATATTGCACAAGAGCTCTTGGCCCCCAAGTGTTAAGAGATCAGGAAAGGAAGGCAAGAGACCGGCACAGCTAAGTCAAGACCTGCTGGTCAAACTAAAAAGCAAGAAAGAGATGCGCAAGCAGGGGAAGCAGGGATAGGTATCCTGGGAAGAGTACTGGGATACTGCCCGGTTGTGTAGGGATGGGGTTAGGAAGGCCAAGGTGCAGCTGGAGATGAACTTGGCAAGCGATGCAAAGTAACAATAAGAAGGGCTTCTACAGCTATGGCAGCCAGGAAAGGAAGATCAAAAAGAGTGCACTCCCCTGATGAGCAAGACTGGTAACTGGTAACTGGTAACAATGGACAAGGATGAGCAAGACTGGTAACTGGTAACAATGGACAAGGAGAAGGCTGAGGTACTCAACAACCTTTTTGCCTCCATCTTCACTGGCAATCTCTCTTCCCACACCTCTCAAGTAGATGGACCAGGCAAGAGAAGATTAGGCTCGTGACCACCTGAGGAACCTGAACATATATAAATCTATGGGACCTGACAAGATGCATTTCAGAGTCCTCAGGGAACTGGCTGATGTAGCTGCTGAGCCACGCTGCATTTGAAAAGTCACGGCAGTCAGGTGAAGTCCCTGGTGACTGGGAGAAGGGAAACATTGCACCCATTTCTAAAAAGGGTAGAAAGGAGCACCCTGGGACCTACCGACTTACCAGCGTCACCTCTGTGCCTGGGAAGATCACCGAACAGATCCTCCTAGAAGCTATGCTAAGGCACATGGAGGACGGGGAGGTGATTCAAGACAGCCAGCATGACTTCACCAAGGACAAGTCCTGCCTGACCAACCTAGTGACCTTCTATGATGAAGTGACTAAATCAGTAGACAAGCGAAGAGCTATGGATGCCATATAGCTGGACTTCTGGTCCAGCTTCTGGTCCAGCTTGACATGGTCCCCCACAACATCCTTCTCTCTAAATAGGAAAGATACAGATTTGATGGGTGGACTATTCAGTGGATGAGGAATTGATTGGATGGTCACATCCAGAAGGTAGTGGTCAACTGCTCAACGTCCAGACAGAGATTGGTGATAAGCGCTGTCCCTCAGGGGCCCGTACTGGGACCAGTACCGTTCAATATCTTTGTCAATAACATAGACAGTGGGATTGAGTGGACCCTCAGCAAGTTTGTGGACAACACCAAGCTGAGGGTGCAGCGGACATGCCTGAGGGATGGGATGCCATCCAGAGGGACCTGGAGAAGCTCAAGAAGTGGTCACATGTGAATTTAATGAGGTTCAACAAGATCAAGTGCAAGGTCCTGCACCTGGTTTGGGGCACCCCCTGGTATCAATATAGGCTGGGGGAATGAAGGGATTGAGAGCCTTGCCAAGAAGGATTTGGGAGTACTGGTCAATGAAAAGTTGGACATGAGCTGGCAATGTGTGCTCGCAGCCCAGAAAGCCAACCATATCCTGGGCTACAACAAAAGCATGGCCAGTAGGTTGAGGGAGGTGATTCTGCCCCTCTGCTCCACTCTCATGAGACCCCACCTGAAACACTGCATCGAGCACTGAAGTCCTCAGCAGAGGAAAAACATAGTCCTGTTGGAGTGGGTCCAGAGGAGGCCACAAAAAAGATCAGAGGGCTGGAACACCTCTCCTATGAGGACAGGCTGAAAGAATTGGGGTTGTTCAGCCTTACTCCAGCCTTTCAGTACCTAGAGGGTGCCTACAGAAAAGATGGGGACAGACTTTTTAGCAGGACTTGTTGCAACAGGATGCGGGGTAATAGTTTTAAACTGAAAGAGCATAGATTTAGACTAGATATAAGGAAGAAATTTTTTATAATGAGGGTGGTGAAACACTGGAACAGGTTGCCAGAGAGGTGGTAGATGCCCCATCCCTGAAAATATTCAAAGTCAGCCTGGACTGGGCTCTGAGCAGTCTAGTCTAATTGAAGATGTTCCTGCTCACTGCAGGGAGGGTTGGAATAAATGAGCTTTAAACATCCCTTCCAACTCAAACCATTCTATGATTCTATGAAGAGGACAGGCTTCACAGTAAGGATTTACCAGCTTTGAAGCCATCTGAATCTGCTAAAATAAACAATGAAAAAAAGGAAGCTAGTATAGTATCAATCTCACCACTATATATTCTTTCACTAAAGAAATGTGACAAATACACGAAGTAGAGAATGTTACGATGAATTTAATAAAATACTTTTTCTTCCATTAGCAAATAACGCTCCTCACAAAGTGAAAAAAAAGTTCTCCAAACCAACACAAATGTTATTCCAACATTTCAAAAGGGTAAATATCAACATGATGAGGTAATAAAATGGCAGATGCAGATTTTAGTCAATAAATTTAATACACACATAGAAGTAATGAGAAGAAATATCATTTCGCAGAGTACAACTTTTTGCAAGATTGTAAGATTTGTGGATCAAAGTAACTGCTGCCTCTAACAGTTTGTTAGAGATTTCTGACTTAACATCTGTCACCGAGGAAAATAGCCTTGCTTAATAATAATACCAGACATACTAAATCTACTACAAATAGGCTAAATTAAAGATCTTTAAACATACCTACAATACCAACTCATCATACAAAATTGTTGCTAGTTCAATGTCGCTAATACTCATCAATACCCTAACAGAATAATATAACAGAAGTGAGTAACTTATAAAGTTTGCCATTATTTACTATTTCATCAACTTCTGGGCCACCTGCAATGACCAGAAAAAGCCAAATAACGTTAGCACAATTGGGCAAAAAGCATTCTAATTGAAGAGAAAGACTGCATCTCAGAAAGATGACGTGATAGTTACAGAATGAGGGGCTACGCCCACCAAAGTTATATCATCCTTGTCTGCTGCATTAGTGCTACTCTGAAATACCATGCCTGGTTTTATTACCCATGTGTACCTCAGAAAGAAGGGTCCACTGAGCACAATACCCTTCTTCACACTTGCAAGCAACGAACATTGCTTGAAAAACTGTTTTAAAGCGACTGTTACTTTGGCTCTATTTGCATCGTATTTAAATTAACATCAGAGATGGAATTGATGGGTGAGTGAGGTTAAATTCCAAGTCTCTGTCTCATGGGATTTCAAACAGACTGATTCAGTAGGGAGTAGATATGTCTTCACATGTATGGACAAAAGCCAGACTGTTACATGCTCACAGCTCTTCTAAGCTCCACTGTCATGAGGCAAAGGTTTTTTGCTTAGTACAGGAGCAATCAGTTTAAAACCTTGAAAAATTATTACTATTACAAACACTCTATCAGCTGTGTGCATTACACTGGTTTTGACCATACTGTACACCAGTACAAAGCAACACGTTATGAGTCAAAGGGGATTTGACCATCAAGGTTTTGGGTTTTTGCATTACGGCTTAAAAGCCAAGTGCTCCTGACGGGCTGCGGGGCGCGGCCGAGGGGTGCAGCGCCCACAACACGGACAAGCCCAAGCCCCAGCCCCCGCCCCCCCCCAGCTGCGCGGAGCTGCGAGGCGCTAGGGCTCGCAGGCCTGGCGGGCCCGCAGGCCGCCGCCCGCCTCCGCCGGAGCACTTCACCCACCGCGGGGAAACGCTCCCCTTACCCAGCCCGGGTACCCCTGGCTGTCCTGCCCTGTCCCTTTCTGACCCCGTCCCGAGGTACGAGCTCACACTGTCCCCCACCCCCACACGGGGGGCACCTCTCACCCGGCCCGAGCTCCGCGGCCCTCCCCCCCACACCCGCCGCCCGGCCCGCGGTGCTGCGGACCCGCCTCGGCCGCAGCGCGCAGCATGGAAGAGCAGTCGGCGCAGCTGCTGCAGACGGTGGCCAGCTTCCGGGTGCAGGGCGGGGCCGGGCACCTGCACGGTGGGGCGGTGCTGCGCGCGGTCTAGGCCCGGCGGTCGGAGTGCTGTTCCCCGGCCTTGTTGGGCG
>JAOXJM010000041.1:57326066-57365415 GCA_026413425.1 Tringa solitaria | reverse complement strand
GAAAAGAAAAGAAAAGAAAAGAAAAGAAAAGAAAAGAAAAGAAAAAAGAAAAGAGAAAAGAAAAGAGAAAAGAAAAGGAGATGCTAGCCTTTTAAATAGCATTTGAAATAGGTTGGCACTATCAATTATAGGAAATCAGTTAATAATAGGCTGAACAAATGATGTCTCACTGAACTGATTAGTTCATTAGTGCATTAGAATGGGGGCGGTAACTGCTAAGAAACATGGTATTAAAAAACCTGGCAGGTAGAGATTGTGCTGGGTTGCCTAGCTAAGACAACAACAAGATCAGGTGCCAAAATATAGCTAGGTTTTCAGTGTTGTGCAACTGCTTGTCATGAAAGTACGAGGCTCAGCTTTCTAAAACAGAGGTAAATAAAGATACATTTGCAATTGGGCTGTCAGATACCTAGAAACCGTACAGCACAGAACTGCAGCCCCCTCTGAAGTCCCTTACATGCATCGTTCACAATCCCATCCCTGTTTTGAGCCTGGCAGGAGCACCCAGATGTCCCACCCCCTTCCAAGAGGTCTCCCCGGCTTCACCCCATGAGCACTGGGAAGCATTCGTAAGGCTGGGCTGGCAGGAGGATGCCACAGTCCTGGGTGCTTGGGATTGTTGCTTCAGGTAAGTAAATACCTTGCTTCCAACAGGGGCCAGGACAATGTCCCTGTTATCTTCTACCCACTGGGGGAAAGGCTGTGTGGTTCAGGTCTGTGTGCCTGCATGCTGCTGTTGCTATAGCATGGCCACCAGCTCTAATCACATTAATGGCATTTCGCACTCTGGGAGAAGTCATTAAGGACTCTGTTACTAGGCACAGGCTGCTGCTGGCTTGGTAACTGAGATACAGCTCCTGGAAACCTCACTGGTTACCTCCAGGAGATGAAATTAAGCTCAAGATGGGATTTAAAAAAAATGTGTGGGGAGAGAGGGGTGGAAACGTAGATTTAGGTTCAATAGTAAGGCAAATAATTCCATATCTGCGATAGCCAACAATAATTTATAGCACTCGGTGTAAAGGTGCTTGAGCTAACAGAGTTTGAGAAAAAGGGTAAACAATAACCTTTGTCCTTCCAGTTACTCTTTCTTTTCAGATTTTGCTCTGGACTCTATTTCTATGACAATCATTAAAACCCCTCATCTTTTAAAAACATTAAAAAACCACCACCAAACACACAAACACTGCTTCATTTACCTGATTCTCCTCTTAGTTCTCTCTCCAGTTTGACACCAAAAATCTCCAGAGCTCTTTGTCTTTCTTCCAATTCTTCTAGTTGGCGCTGGATTGCCTGCAAAATCGTAATGGTATGAAAGCTACAGAAATCGCTTTAAAATTCAGAGACAAAAGGTGGTCTCAGCGGTTAGAGAAACAGCTTGAAAAGGTCTCGGAGGAGTCATGGGATTTGCAAACTCATAGAGGATATTAGGCGCCTAAGCAATTTAATAATTCCACTAGGTATCTATCCACATTTTTAGTGGGTAAGTATCAGAGGTATTAACCTCAGTTTTCCTGAACTTTAGCTCTTCTGTTGTAAAACAAAAATCAACTTTTCTGTGTCTCACAAGGTGTGAAAAGTCATTACCCTACAGATTCAGAGGCACATATTCTGAGAGGCTACATTAATAGAGTTCATATAAATATCGAAGGTTTACAGCTAGAAAGCTTTGCTGGCCATTTTGTTGTCCATGGGGTTTTGTTGTTTGTTTTGCTTTCATGTTTCACAAGCTTTTGACACAGGGAGGAAAGGGTCTAATAAGTAAGAAGTGATAATTCAGCAGCACTTCAGGTAGGACTTCTACCTTCACTGATCTGTCCCCTTTTAAATAAGATGTTCACAGGTGCCATGTAGATAGTAGGCATGAAATGCCTTAAAAGGTTAAATTGACAAAAAGAAATGCTCAGCAGTTCCCATTTCAGGCTGTGTTGGGGAATACTAAACCAAGACCTCAGCAATAGCCCAACAAACATGAAAGATGGTTTGAAAAGTTTGGATGTGATTATTTCCACAAAGCAGTAAAATAAGAGAAGTTGCATATACATCTAATTTTACCTTGTAATAATTTACAATTCTCAGATAAAAACTGAAGCATAGTTGTTCTTACTTTGGGTTAAATAAAATACTATTTGTCATGATTTAACCCCAGCTGGCAGCTAGAACCACGCAGCCGTTTGCTTACTCCCACCAGTTTGGATGGGGGAGAGAATCAGAAGACTAAAAGTGAGAAAAAAATTGTGGGTTGAGATAAAGAGAGTTTAATAGATAAAGCAAAAGCTGCATATGCAAGCAAAGCAAAATAAGAAATTCATTCACTGCTTCCCGTGGGCAGGCAGGTGTTCAGCCACCTCCAGGAAAGCAGGGCTCCAGCATGCGTAGTGGTTACTTGGGAAGACAAATGCCAACACTCCAAACATCCCCCAGTTTTTCCCCCAGCTTTATATGCTGAGCGTGACATCATATGGCATGGAATAGCCCTTTGGTCAGTTGGGGTCATCTGTCCCGGCTGTTTCTCCTCCCAACTTTTTGGGCCCTCCCAGCCTGCTCACTGGAGGAGCAGAAAAGGCCTTGACTGTTTAGCAACAACTGGAAACAGCAGTGGGCTACCAACACGATTCCCACCCCAAATCCAAAACACAGCAATACAGTAGCTGCTAGCAAAAATTTAGCTCCATCCCAGCTGAAACCAGGACACTGTTTTTCTTTTACATGGGTTTTATTCTGTCATGGATTTTATAGTAATGGATAGAAATTACCATTTTCTAAAATTCACTGTCTGGTTCAAAAGCAAAATTTCTCTCCTTTTTAGTAATACATTTTGCAAAAGCAGTAACATCTCAAAAAATGAATATTTCAGATTCACATCTGAAAAACAACTTATTAGCTTTCTTTTTTAATTTAATATTGGTACAGAAATAGGAAGCGGAAGCTCCATCCAAAACTATTCACTTGTTATAGTAATACAACAGAAGATGGTGGACAACTCTGCCCATAAAAAGCCTGCTCTCCCCACTACCATATCTTGATTACCATTACAACCTGAATTAATGAGATTAAACCTAGCTCAAGTTTCTCTGCCCTATGCTACAATACAGACACACACAAAAACTGCTAATGGCCACGTAAACCATTAAGTTGTGTGTGTGTATAGATATATATATGCCTATAGATATGTACGTGTAGTAAGTGAAACAGATAAACCTGAAATTTCTGACATCAGAGAGAACACAGTCTGAGATCAAGTCATGCAGTAGTGCATTCCTAAATCTTCGAACTGCAATCAGAAATAATAAAACGTCAGCAGAGTCCAGAGCTTTGCCAGCACTTTCCAAAGAGCAGGGCCTGCATAAAGTGAAGTGACTTTCCATAATCAAGAAAGAAAATTGTTTACTTTCATTGTTGTAGGAGAGGAAGAACAAAACCCATTACACTATTTTCGTACCCTCCTACAGTACCTAGGGATAATAGCTCCGTTTCTTACATTTTCAGGGACTGATATTATTTCTCCTTTCTACCTCTTTCCATCTTAAGTGTATTCTTCTCTTATTGCCAGTCCCTATTCCCTCTCATTCTTCATACCCAATTATGAAATTATGATGATCTCCCAGGGCACCCATGGATTTGTCACATATAAAGATCCAAGGCCCTGCCACATACATCTTTCTGCTCCTGATGGTTTTAGGGGATTTCCACACAGAAGGCAGTGAACAGCAGTGAGGAACAAGGGGAGGTACAGAGCCAACACTGGAGACCCCTCGTCCTAGCTAGTCACTCTTGGGAGACAAATGGGACATCTGCAAACTACATTTTCACCTGTGCTTTGTGAAGCCTCTTCAGCTCCTCTTGTTTAACCAATTGCTTTGTCTCCTTCTCCAGCTTCCTTCTCCTTCTGAGAGTCCTTTTTGCCTACAAAAGAGAGAGAAAAAAATAAAGGCAATCAAAGCATAAATATGCTGTTACAGGTCTCCTCAAACCTTCCCCAGAATCACAGAACTGCTGAGGTTGGGAGAGACTTCTGGGTCTGTCTAACCGGACTTCTCTGCTCAAACCGAGGTGAACTACTGCAGGGTGCTTGAGGCAACCTAACTTAAATGAAAATATTCACGTTGGAAAGTTTTCGTGCATTTGTCTACACTGACTTTAAATCATTACAAGCTCTTTTTACTACCTTAAGTGAGTGTGAACTGTGTCTATCAATGAAAAAATGTCCAAATCACAAAGTTGACTATAGACAACATACCACTATACGTGGCTTCTGCAGGCATCACCTTCATCAGGGAACAAGCCAGGCACAGGCAGTGGGAAGCACCAGTTTAAGGAAACAACTCATTTCTACTGTTGTAGCTACTAAGTAGTAAAATCCACTTTGGATCGCTTGTAACATGGTAAGAGGGACATATCTGAGAGAAACAGCCATCACAGGACACTACCTCAAGCCTTACAAAACTTTCCCCAACCCCATTTCTCTACGGTGTTATGGAGGTTTTTTGCCTTTCCCTGAGCCCCTGTTGCCAGGAGAGAAGGGCAGCACGTGCTGCAGGGCTGGCCGAGGGAATTGCCTGCACTTGCTCCAGCTTGCTCTTGACCCAAGATATCTGGAAGTACTTCAAGGCTGTGGTTTTTCCATTTTGGAGGAGACAGAATACATGCGCACCATAGACAAGACAATTAAAAAGCTAACAAGCCAGGAAGATGCTAAAATTTTTCCCACTGAGTTTCCCCAGAGAAAAACGGTGGTACTGGCACAATAGCAGCCAGAACTGGCTGGAAAAGAGGTGCTAGGAGGCAGCCGAGAGAAACAAGCTGAGCAGGCAACGTGCATCAAAACTGAGTCACTGCTAACACTCATGCGCAGCAGCTGCTCATTCACCCCGTTTCTGGCAGCTGCCCCAGCACTGCTGCCTTTCCCTCTGCCTGCTCCTGCCTGTCTCTGTGGCTGCCCGCGCTGTTGGGAATGGCTCCTATTCAGTTTTCTCCCACGTCTCCCTTTTTTTCTTAATTTTGTTTAAACACTATTTAATTCACCAAAATATTATCTTCCTAGAGATTGTTTCTCCTGTAACAGGAAGGATGAATGATGAAGTCTGACATCTTGGCGCATCCTGAGGCAGAGCCCCTGGCAGGATGTGCTGCCACACGTTGCTGCACTTCTGCCTTGTGGCCTTTGGTTCCTCTAGAGCTGCGCGATTCGGTTTCCATTCAAAGCCTCACTTAGCTTTCAGCTCAGTTATGTTTTCCAGTGTACTGGGCAGCCACTTGCTTTGCTTTCCTTTTTTCTCCACCCTCAAAGGCAACAAATCAACAGGCCACCTCATACTATTAACTCCACTTACTGATATTCTCTCCACAGGAAAGAGGTAAACGTATTTCTGATGAGCTATGCGGGGAACCAAAGCTCTGTTTCTTCAGATCAGAGCTGGTTATCAAGAGTTCACTGGCACTTTAACCCCACCACTCCTGCCAGCCACAGGAACCAAGTTAGGGCTCAGAGATCCTGGTGTGCAGTGGGTCCTTTTGGCATATAAGGTCTGGGTCCAACTTCGTGGCTCAGGCGGTCGAACTGATTAGGATAAACACAGTGTCTTCCACGCAATCTGCCCGTAACACCTCTCAAATGAAGTTGTATTTCCCCAGGAGAAATCTGCATCTGTTTGGTTTAATTTTTTCAATGGTTTGCTTGTTGGGCTACATATTAAGGCCACTTAAGGATGCAGCTTCAAAGTGGTTTCAGTGAAACATGTCTGCTTGTCATATTAAGAACTTCTCTGACAATGTTGGGGTAACCTGGGGGAATTAAAGATCCAAAGAGGGAACACAAATTTTGATTTTCAGCAGTCTTAGAGTTTTACCAGATTTTTCTCTCCATGACAATTAACTTCCATTGATAAAGCATTCGCATCCCCACTTGGAGAAATTGCACTGTGTTTTGGATCAAAATCACATGATAAATCTTAAATACAGTCCAACTGAGGAAATATCTTCGTTTCCAAGTCAAGGTTACCTTGTGTGTTAATGAAGGCTGGGATTCAAATTCATCATCAGAGGAAGAAGTAGAATACTCAGTAGCTTGTTTTATGACAGGTGGGTGTTCACATCCTAAAATGCAGGAACAAAATAGTTAGTGAAGCAAAAAATACTGTTCTTTAACTTACACAGACACTTTGCACCTGTCTTGAGTCCTAATCAGCAGCACCTAGAGTAATTTGAAAACTTGGCTGACAGCACTAATTAAATTTTTGATCCCTGTCAAAAACTCTGTCTGGGTATATTTGATTTTTTTCAGGTATTGCATACAAATAGATTAATTCTTTGAGCACCCTGCGTGTAGCATGCTGTTCTGAATGCTCTCAACATTCATTAAAATGTATATCTGAAGTTAGCCATATTACCCAAATGATTGTATAAGGCTCACTATACAGTGTAATTGAATGCAAAAAGTCTGAGCCAGCTCTTAAACAAATTATCCTTATGTGGCTTGTAGCATCTGGCACCCATTTTTACTACATGACATCTGCTCAGTGTAAAATAGTTGGCGTCAGAATGTCTGGTCATATAAAAAAATCACAAATGTAATCAGAAGCAAATGGACTAAGAGAACAAGGCTTTATCACACAGCCTCATGCAACATAAATATTTCATTAATTATGTCTAAACAAACGTCACTTATTTTTCTGCTTTAGGAATATTATCACATCATTGAACTGTTGATTAAAATGCCATAATAAGTCAGGAAAATCCATATATCACAACAATGCACTCCATAAGGAAAACTCAAAGGCTGCCTTTGGAAGGAGCATGCTTTCAGAATTATAAATTAAATTACATTTAATTGCAGCAATTTTATCATGCCTGTTTTTCCAGAATCTTGTTTCAACTGGGTGTAAATATTTGAATTTCTTCTTAATTTGTCTAATTCATAGCTTCATTCTCTTTATTTCAGAAAATAAAACTGCTTTTGGAACATCTGTCTCTGTGCTTCAACCTGCTACAGGGTTAATGATTAACAGCTGGGCAACATCTTGGAAATGTACATTATTTAAAGCTAACAGTGCCATTTTTCTTTGTATCTGAGAGGTAACAGTTGGCTTTCTGTGTGCAAGTTGTATTCAGATTAAAATCACTTCCCACTCTCCCAGGGTAAATGTTTCTTCTTTGCCTTGTCCTGGATCCCAGTCCTGAAATAGGACTTCTGTCTCAAGCCCAAATTTAAAATCAGGATCTATGAAACACATTCATCCCAGGCAGTAAAGCAATCAAGAAATTCTGATTTTTATCAGTGGTCTCAATTTTAGAAGCACCCAGTCCTTGCATTCAATGAAGGTGCAAGTTCAGACGGTCCAGTGAAACAGACTTGGGTCCTGCTCTCCTTTTTGCAGGACAAGTTCTTGGGCAGCAGATGCCTGCAAGCAAAAGCAGGGAGGTGCAATAGCAATCCAGGTGGGTCTCGAGTCTCCCAGGTGATTCCCTTGCTCCAGAATTGCCCAGGCTGCCACCATATGCATCCTCGCCTTGTGGCACTTGGAGGAGGGACACAGCTCCTGCTTGCTGACCTGCTGGGGACTCGCTGATGGCTCACAATTGCTGGGGTCACACCAGTGCGTGCACAGCCCCATGCTCTGCAGACAAGAGTGCAAATCCAGCTGCACCCCGTCTCTGCCCCTGGCAGGGACAGTCAGTTGTAAAGCCCTTCCCAGTGCATGAGATGGAGGAAAACATGGTGGGTATCACAGTTGGCACTTCTCTTGAGGAGTAAACTCACCTATCTTGCTTTTCCCCGTGCAACTAAAAGTTTGCCGTGACTACCTTGCAGTCACACTACTGGTGAAATCAAATTCCATAATATGCAAGCAGCAAACCTTAGAGCCCGCCAGGGCTGGAAACACAAGCAATTACACGCTCCCTTTCTTCTCTCAGCTGTGGGAATAAGTGACCGCTTCCCTGAGTCCTCCTCCTTGAGTGATATCAATAATTTAAAAGGTGTTACAAGGTCTAAAGGAAAAGCAGCTTGCTGTAAAACAAGGGCACCTGCCTCCTCCTCGGGGGGTGTGACATGGGAGCCTTTTGCCTTTTTGGGACACAGAGAGGGTCAAGGACCTCCCCAAGGACTTCCAAGGGCTATCTCACGAGCACTGGGAAACCAATGTCTGTGCACAGAATAGATTCATAACATCCACGATGCCTGTCTCCTCTGGAGAGCCAGGTATTTGCACCTTGCTCTATAGAGAAAAGCCATTTAGACTACTACAAAACAGCTCAGCTTTTCAAGTGATGCGGTACCCAAAGCTCTGTGAGACAAAAAACACACAACTGCAATCAGCAACATCCTTCATCATCTCCACCCAAAAAGCCTGTAGGAAAAAGAACCATGTGAAAGCACTCAGTGATGAGGCATTTGATGGGCCTACCTGTGCTCATTTGCAGTTACGGTCTCTTGTCACGTTTATTGCATATACATTTCACAGCACTGATGTTCTCCGCTAATATAACGTGGATAATTGAAGCATGGGCTGCTCCAAAGAGCACACAGCAAAGAGTGACAGATTTGGGATAAGGATAAAGGGGTTTGGCTCTCAGATGTGTGGTCCTGCACATTTCAGTGATATAGAAACAGCGGGACAGTGCCTTTCAACATTAAAAGGGCAGCTATTCAGTGCTCTGCTCAACTATTTTTCTTTGGAGAGACTAGAAATATGCTTTAAAATTTACACCAGGTGCAAATTTCAAGACAACTGTAACAAGCCTAGTAAGAAGTTACCTCACTTAATGAACTTGCTTTATGCAGAGCTAGAGAAAAATACCACAAGTTTATTTGATTTTTGAAAAAAAAACAAACAAAAAACCACCAACAGAACACAAACCCAAAGCATCAACAAAAGCCCCCAAAAACCCAAACCAAAACACTCTTCTGTATTACCATATCTACATGTTATACTAGATGACTGAGCATTAATCTTTCTCATCTCCAGAGGGGTGGGATAGGCAGAATTTAGCTGCCAGCTGTGAGGATTTGGACAAGGAGCTAACACATAAAAATGTTCAATTTAGGGTTTTTTACACTTACTGAGTCATTTAAATCTGAAACTTACAACTGTAATAGTAAAGCTTGATAATAATAATTTGTCTGCTCTAAACATGACAAGTCTTAAAGCTCGATAGCTACAGAAAAGATTGCAAAACCATTTTTTTTTCTCTAAATATTAACTCAACCCTTTTAAACCATTTTTTTTTCTCTAAATATTAACTCAACCCTTTTAGACCTGGGCTTTTTCTTTCCTGCCATCTCATTCCTCCAAAATGGGAGTTATTTATTACTTAAGTATTCTAACATTTCCCTGACTTCCAAATTAACAGATGTTATACTACAGCTTTTCCTCTCCAGCTAACGTGACTTTGGATCACTAGGAATAGTCAGCCACAGGTTTAGTTCTTAATTATAAAAGGGTCAAATATTCCTGTAACCTTTATTAATCTATTCTTGATTTCTAGCTCACAGTAGCTACTAGGAGTTTGGTGAAGAGACCTTTCCAGCCTACCTGATTTAAGCTGTCAAATTGCAGGAAACTGAGTATTAATTATTACAGACAATTCTGAACAAAGGAGGAGATATCATACAGACAGGTTAAGAAGGTGATACCTTCTGTTTGAAATGGGCAATGCCACCACTGCCGTCAATCTGCATGTCACAGCTCACCTACCTTTCCTGGGTGTTTCTGTGCCACAGTAACGACTGTAGGCAGATCTCTGCACAGCCCAAAACTTCCAAGTGGCTCTGAGGAATAGTTCTTATGGAACAAAGTGTTAGCCAAAAATTCTTTAGACCGGGTCTGGCTATCAGAAGCTTGAATGACCCATACGGAACTACAGGTGTAAGTTTAAGCAACGGGCAATCTGCTGCTTTGTAATTAAGATCTCTCCTTCCTCATGCTGAGCTTCAGCAGGTGATTGAACACTTGGTAGGAGAAGAAAAAAGACAGAATATAGTTTTAGCTTGGACAGACACCTGGATTCAAAATGTAGAAGTCATCAGCATAGGAAAGACATCTGGACATGTATTTACAGATGAAGTAACTAAGATAAGGTGTAGGGAAAGATGAGCAATATAACATAGAAGTAAATGTGTGGGGCAAGACTGAAGGTCCTTCCAGACTGTCTCCAGGAGTGTACGTCTAAAGGAATGCTATTGGCATGGGGCCATCATTCCTCCCCTTAACACTTGCCCAACTTCCAAGCATTTTTTCAGTGCAGGAGCTTTCTAAATTGGATGTGGTTTCTAAGCACCTGATTAATCCTCAGTGGATTTCTCTTCAATGAGCTTGCCCAGCCTCATCTCAAGTCCATGGAGTTTTATCACCCAGCTCATTTTTAGGCTCCACAAGCCACATCCTATTGAGGGAGAAAACACCAGCGTAATGTAAGACCAACCATACTCACACAGAACAAGTCTGTCTGGCCTCAGGTAGGATGGAAAAGCCCTACTAAAAAGAGCCAAAAGGAGTATGAGAAAGAGCCTCATTAAACTGGTTTCTACAAGGTGCTAGGAGTATTTTTTTTTCTTTAAAGAAAATATTTTTTCTGAGATTCATGGTAAATTTCAAGAGAGAAAAATAACCACATATAACGTGGGCTAAAGCTTGTCATCAGTTCATGACTGAAGTTTGCCAAGCCTGGGCCTCAGACAAGGGCCAATATGAAATAGAAATGCCATTTCAGAGAGCCAAGAAGAACTTGGCTCCTTACCAGTTTGATTTACTCAAATATGAATGTTTGAAAAAGTTCAGGGAGCTGCAGTGCTGAAACGTTGAAGATGACAGATTACTGGGCAAATGGCTAAATCAAAGTTGCATTTTTTTATCCTGAACAGACTTTGCAATGCCTACATTCAATAATTATAGTAATTTAATGATTCCACTCTTGGCATGCACAGCAGAGGAATGCAGCATATGTTAAACCACCATGGTTTTCCAAAATATTTTAAATACAAATAACTTATAGCATTATTCAAACATATCAAGAGCTTTTCAAATTTTTGTAGGAACACAACATATTTATTGTAATATATTTTTAGTTAAGAGCAAGTCAGCTTGGCTTAGTTGATGATGGGTGATAGCTAGGTATAGACTCAGAAAAAGTGTCCTGTTTGAGACCCCAGCTGACAGGTGTGAACAGTAGCCACTCTCTGTGACTTCAGATCAATCCTTAGCATCCTCTGACTCAATGGGGATGCCTGGTTTTGTGAGTTGTTTGATAAAGGATGCTTCAAAAAGCCAACTGAAAAATTAAGCAAGTTATTCTATCGACTTTAATAAGCTTCAGATCAAGTCTGTTATATACTGCATATCTTCCTCACAGCATGCAGTAGTTCTGAAGCAGAAAGGATGCAAAAAGGATCTGATAGCTCACTGGGAATATTTCAGTTACTTCATGTTTTACATACAGATTGTTATTTTAATGCTGCAGTCCAGCAGCAATTTTGGGGTTACAGCTTGGGCTGCAATTTAATAAAGTAAGAAACAAACAGATATGTCAATAAAATTCAATAGGTTATCAATAAAATTCAATAGGTTATTTAGTTAGATAACTGTGACTTTCTGCAATGGGCTAGCGGAAAGATGGATCATGGAGAAAGACAGGTGGGTGCAGCTTTCATACCTCATATTTTATACCTGAAGCTGTGCTGCACTTAATTTTTTCTGTGCTCAGATTACTCAGAGTGCTCGTTGTCTGATATCAATATTTCTTACCATCTGCAATTTTAATACTAACCTTGTTCTTGCAAAGAAACATGAAAACTGATGCCTTTCAATCCCTACCCAAATAGACTCACAAATAGGTCAGAGTAGGACAATAACTGCTATCTCCTCTCAAATAAAAGAACAAGGGGATATTAATGACAGTGAAAAGCTCTATAGTTCGGTGACTACGGCAGCAGACAGAGTTGAAGTGACACCTACTGAGAAAGCAGATACACAAAGCAAAGCTTCTTATTATTGCAACTTTATTGCTTTGGTCTCTGAGCTCTCATGAAAAGGGTAGCAAATGTACTCTGCACTGGAGTTTTTGGTGCTTGTCCTTTTGTTTGCCCACTGTATGACCCCTTCTACAACACACTAAACATCACAGCATCCCAGTCTGCCTCGCCACTCCTTCCACCTCAGCAAGTATATTTTCCTGTTCCAAACACATTTGAACAGCAGCAAGCAGCAGAACAGACTTGGGTCCAAAGAGCTGCCTTCTGTTTGCAAATCAATTCTGCTCCTTTAAACCAGAAGCAACTCCTAAACCTTAACCAAAAAAATGTATTTATTAGGTTTTCCTATGTAGAAAGTAACTATAAATTAAATATAACATACAATAAATGTGTTTGTGTGATCACACATAGGTGTTTTAAATGTTAAGTGGTATTACTAGAAATAAATAATTCCACTTACCCTCACCTATGGAAGGGTAATGTAGCCTGTCTTCTGGAGAATGGTCCATCATGGAAGACAGAGATGACATGGAATAATTCCCTTCTCTGTCGTAAACTTCACTTCTCAGTCTATCAAAGAGTGACCCAAGACTACCCTTCTGTGCAGAGTCATCTGAATTGTCCTTGGAGGTGTTCTTGGGCTCTGGAGATGAAAGGAGGAGGTACTTTTCATTACAGATAAGTATGTCATCCACAGGAGCCCCTGAAGGCGTCTCTTTAAAGGTAAACTTTTCTAGGAGACCTGGGACATCTTCCATCCTAGTGCATGATGATTTCTGAGGTATGCTGGTTGTCTTGGAAGGCCTGGTGTGAGGACTGTAGACTGGAAAGGACACCTTCTCACTGTAATCCCTTGGAGATCTCTTTTGAGAGCTGACAGAAAAATGACATGGCTTTGAGAGAGGGCTCCCATTTTCTAAATACTCTCCTGACCACTCCCTTACTTTAAGCTCCTGTGCCTGAGTGTTATTTATTCTATTGTTGTTACTGTTCCTTTGGCTTAGGGAGTCAGGAGTACTGGGGAAGATGAAAAAAGCTTGCTCTGAAGAGGCTTTGACTTTGCTGTTTGAGTCTTGCTTTAGTCCCTCTGGAGACGAGGTTAGAGGCTCCAAAATGGACCTCTTGATCACATTGGCTATGAGCCTCAGTGGTGATTTCGGCTGGCCAGCTGTGTGCTCCCTGGCAACTGCATCTGGATTCCTCAGAGCATCTTTTGTGTCACCTGGCAAAGCTGGCTGAGTATCATCTGCAAATAAGAGAGGCACAAGACAACCAGATAGTTTGAATACATCTTCTCTCCAGTCAGCATCCTCCTCCTCTGAAGTCCTCATTGCTCCTTTGTTTTGATACCCCTGACTGGTTCCACCTAAGTCCGCCCCGTTTGAATCATATGACAAGGGTCGCTGTTGAGTACAAAGCACCATCCTATTTTTTGCCTCCTTTAATTCTTGCTCAAACTTTTCTTCTGGATGTGTTGTATATTTATTATCTTTTTCTTTCAAATCCGGAGATGACACTACTTTTGTCTTCCTGTTAAAATCTTCTGCTTTAGATGTATATTTCTGGTTTTTTACCTTCCATCCCTGGGCTGTGTATGTCCCAATGTCACCATCTATATCTTCAGGCTCAGAATAGTCAGCAGCCAGTGTCCCATTCCCAGGAGGGGTCCCTGGAGAACCTCTGGTGCTGTTCTGAACAGGGCAATGGGGCACATAGAGACAGATGTCTTCAGGCATCTCTCTGGCTTTTTCTTTTATTTGAAATACTGGGCTGCGGGGTTTGAAATGTCCTCTTGTAGCTTCTGGTGGTTTTCTGTAAGAAGCCAACTATGAAAAAAAAGATTATTTTGTGGGTAGAAAAATAAATTTCTTTGTATATTTTATTTCATAGAATATTTTAATCAATTTCACTCTTAACATAATACCAATAAACATAATGTTTTATTTATATACATGCATACATATGTAGATGATAATAAAATAGGAAGAAAAGCTTTTTTCCCTAGAGGGCTAATATTTCTCTGCAAGTGTAGATCTAATACTACTGTTAAATTTAATAGACTAAAAATAACATTATTCATTCTAAGAATCTGTCATATCTTTATGAATTGCTTTTAATATTTTCCTTAGAAAGAAACAGTCCCATCTACAGGAAAATAAACAAAAGCACATCTGCTTTATTCTCCTGGGTGCATTTCATTTGCATCACCTTAGAGTTTCCAGCAAGCAAAGAGAACGTCATCTGTTGTCTGCAACTGCTTTTATAATATTGCATGCTTACATGGTGCAGGTAGGAATGAATGAAGTGACTCAGAAAAAACTGTAAAATGCAAGATGCTGGTTTAGAACAATTCAAATAGTTCTCTCTTATGATTTTGTTTCATTTGATAAAGTTTTAAATTCATTACTCTAACCACTAAAATCTTCTGCTGGAGATTGTAGCAAGGATAAACGTCCACGTTACCTAGCCAGCAGACCAAAACTAGGTTGTTAGCTTCTTAAGAGGGAGGCATTTTATCCTCAATGCTATGTAATAACAGATGGAGAGAAGATTCAATTCCTGTTTCCACTTATGTGTCAGATTCCCAAATTCACACAGGTGAAGCCACTAATCTGTCTGACTTCTCATTTCCCAGAAACATCAGAAGTAAGGCAATAATGATTACTCCTTATTTCACAGTTGTATTTAATGACTAAAATTAATATTGGCCGGGATCTCAGCTAAAAAAACCATGAGGGACACCTATAAACAAACAAATACCCTCTTAACCCTCTCTCTTTAGAGTAGGAAAAAGGCCATCAAGGGCTGCTTATAGAGTGGGAGCTGAATGGAGTCACCTCTCCTCAAGCACAGCGTGGCCACGCAGCATTGTGCAGCTCTGGTCCCCTGGGATATTCCCTTCCTGGCCCTATTGTCCTGGACCGGATATCAACTACCACCGTGGACATAGAAGATTGATTTTTTTTTTTTTTTCTAACGCAGACCTGAGGTCAAACAACTTTAATAATGTTTAACCCAAGGGTGAGGACAACAGGCTAGAACACGGAGGACATGGGCTGGTCCCTGTTCCACCCAGCTCCGAGTCCGGGGGACGTGCTGCCCTTTGCTCGAAATGGTTGGTCATGACTCGGGCTGCAGCACTGCAGTTAGGGCAGGCCCACCCTTCCTCAGCATTAAAAAAAAATATTAAAAAAAGCAGGAAATCCTAGGTCCTGATAAAAGCTGAAGATGCTCCTGATCTAGGGTGGTGTGAAGTCACTGTAACAGGTTGCCTAGAGAAGTTGTGGATGCCCCATCCCTGAAAGTGTTCAAGGCCAGGTTGGATGGGGCTTTGAACAACTTGGTCTAGTGGGAGGTGTCCCTGCCCATGGCATGAGGGTTGGAACTCGATGATCTTCAAGGTCCCTTCTGTCTCTAACTATTCTATGATTCTATGAGTCAGAGGCTTGCTACAAATTAGAAGAAGTTGTCTTCTGCCCACCAGATGCAAGTGGTTAACAGTAGACACAGGCATACCTATGTATAAGGGCTTTAATGGCCTGAATCACCCAGGCTCCCATGCCAGGTTGCCTATGGCTGGCACTATGGGACCCCCTTACCTCAGCTTCCAGATTTGCTCTCCAAGGCCAGTGCTGGCACTTGCCTTTCCCCTGGTGATGGAAGTGGCATTTAAGCCACACAGATGTGATCCCTTCTCACTCCACTGCTGCTGGCACCTGGTCTTGCCCAACACGCCACACGTGGGGACCTGTCTCCACCCAGCCCTACGAGCACACAGGCAGGCAAATAGCCAGCTTGGGAGCACCAGGGGACAGATTTGGGAGCTTTCCTCTTCTTTGGGCATGAATTGTGGCACAAACGCAATCCAAGAGGCAGTTAAGGGAAGGGCAAGATGTTGGTGCCTACATCTCGGGTGATGCAATATGTTAGCGCCTAACTTTCAGTGCGATTAAGGTCCAAGTCCCAAACAAAGCAAATGCTACTTATCTGCATGATTTGGGTATGGTTATATCAATCAGAGCATCAAAGTCTCTTCCCTGTGTATAGCACAGGCATAACTTCAATTTTAGTGATTGCTGTGAGGACCAAAACTGTTTGAAAGAACAGAGGATGCTCAGACAGCCTGCTAAGAGCTGACATGCCAGTAGTTACACTCGTTTTGCTGTGCACACTTCTTCATACCTGTGTTTGGGCGTGATCTTCTCCAGGACCACTTTGACAGCTGGCTGAGCTGTCCTTCCAATGTAGCCCAGGTTTCTTACTGGACAGTAGAGGGAAACCTGCCAGAGACACAGATTTTACCATCATATTTGTATTGCTTTTGTCTTAGATAACTCTTGCAATTAAAGAATGACTGTAGAAAGTTAAAAAGTCATCTGGACCTACAGTAATGAAGTTTATGGCCTCACTCACATGTGCGTGCACACTGTGCCAAACACATGTTGACATTTTCAGCAGTGGATTTGAACTGCTTCCACTTTTTGCCTGGATGTAGTGAAGCAGCTTTTGAGTTCCAGGAAACTTTCTGGAAAACCAGCCCTCTTTAGAGGGCTTCCAGGCATTCAAAGCAGAGGCAGTCAAAAGCAGCAACTTTTGAAGCTTTGGCTGAGAAATGAAGAAATGGGTGACTTCCGAGAACGCTGTCAGAGTGGGAAAGAAATGGGAAATGCAACCACCTGCAGGCAGTAAGGACAGAAACAATCCTACCACGTCCCACACCAGGCCAACAGGCAGCACTGGGGGCTCTCCGAGAATTAGGCAAGGTAAATAATTGTTAACAGCCTTGAACCAAAACTAGCACACACAGACATAGACCTGCTGGAAGAAAAAAAAGTAGGGAGTTAACTTGTACCTGAAGGGAGTCAGGAGAGCTCTCTAATCTTTGTGCCTGTGGGAATTTTACATAATAAATAATATTTGGACAGAAGGAGAGTATCCCTGAGCCAAGATATTACCATGTCAAGCTTCAACATGACAAGTGTATTAACAGCTGAATTGTTAACTCCTAAACTCAATTATTAGTTCTGAAACCCACAAAGGTTCCCAAAGCAAACATTGGTTCTTGTATGTAGGAATTAAAAGCTGCGTAAGGACAAACGCAACATGCCAGACAGAGAAGATAGGTCCTGCACGTGGACTTCAGAAAAGGCAAACCAGGGACAGAAGCCAAATTTCCCTTCCTCTCAGCGTCTCACCTGCTCATTCCCAATCTTGATGCAATTTGTTATGTTCAGTCAAGGACTGAGGGAAACAATTTGCTGGAGTTCGTTAAGGAACTCCTATAGGGATCAGCAACCAAGGGCTGACCTTTATATTCTATATAGTGAATTGAGCCATGGGAAAACAGGAGAATCCAGAATTAGGATTAAAAAAACCCCACTGTTACCTGTATAAGTGAGCCAAGGGGTTTAGCCTGGTCCACTAAAGCCCTTTGCCTCCTGGCATGGGCAAACATCACGGCTCAGCACACTGAGGGAAGGTGCAACCTCCGCATCAGCGACAGCCATAACACTGATGAGGGCATAAAACCCACAGCTCAGGGGTCTGCAGGGTAATGGTACCTGCTCATGGGGACAACTACTTCCCACTACAGCTCTCGTGACCATGCACTAGCCGACAAGGACAGGGCCTGCACATGGGAGAACATGGATTTGCGCAAAGCCACAGCTTGCCATCTTTCACAGAGATAATGGATTTATTCCCACCAAGATGCTGAATCCATATTTGTGGCTTCACATTCAAAACAGGATTTTTAAAAAAGTTCCCTTGGGGACTATCATGCTCTGTCTGGCCCAAAAGCTACTCCAAGTGACCAAGATAAATTAAGAGCACTGTGTTCCCTGTGGCCATGCAATGAGTATTAAAGATTTTGAAAGGTAATATCCTGCTCTGAGCCTTTCAGCCAATACAACCATGACACTGATTTCCTTTCCTTGGCCGTGTACCTCCTGCTGTTTATGAAACATACGTGTTTTGGGAAATAAGTCTGAAAAGGAGACAGATTTTTCTTTCATATGACTGATGATCATATGAATTCTTGTAACTAAATATTAAGTGGATTAAATATAGAAACTAAGACTTACAATATTCCTCCAGAGAGTAAAAACTGCCTTTATTCTGTTCCCAGTATACGCTGAATGTGCTTTACACCTCATTTTAACAGCATACTTGAGGTTCAGAGAAATTCATGCAGTGCGTCTCTTTCCTCTCAAAGGCTTTTAGCTCCCTCTAGAGCCCTTTGGAGGCACACGAAGATTTTAATAAAATGATGGGAAAATTAATTGGCAAACGATTAAGTAATGCACTTGCTGGGAACAAGCTGAAAATGAATTGAAATTAAGAGTGACCTCCTGTCTTCTCTTCTCCCCCTCTCACAATATTTTTTTTCCCCTCAAACCTGGAATAAGCATAATTTTTTTTTGATCTTTTAAAAACTGAGATCAATTAAGGCAAGATCTTAAATCCAAGCCTTTGGTGAAGACAACACCTGATTACAAGACAATCCTCAAACGTTGTACAGTGCTCAGAGGCAGCCCTGAGGCTGACACAGATGTCGTGAGACATCCCCCGCACGCCACAGTCTTCCCCCAGGTGGGACATCCTGTATGGCTGCTCCAGAGAGGCCTCGCAGGCATGCCATGTCCCCTGCATCTTAGAGGTGTGGTGAATCCCAGGAAACACAGCCCCCATCATGACCCATCTGCCTGTCTGTCTGCCACAGCTGCCTCTCAGGGGACAGCCTGTCACAGGGGATGTTTTGCTGAAGTTCAGCTTGCTGGAAGCATCCCCTCAGGACTGTGAAATAGCCCTGTGCATCCTCCACTGAGATACCCCAGACGTGTGGCACCAGAGGCCTTCAAGGGACACATGAGTACAGGTCCCTGAAAGCATCTGACCCGGATGCGAGCCCTCTGCCCGGAAGGAGAGATGCAGCTTGTCTCCTTTTTTGAGACAGAAAAATTGATCCCACAGTAGGTACTCACAAATAATCTTGAAACTTGTTTGTGTGCTCAAACCAAGCAAGCCGAGATGCCTCTGCTTGAACGCTGGTCACATAACACGTGCAGGGATCCTACTTGTTTCAGGAGCAGAGCCTTAACTTCTCTGAAGGCAACTGGGACTCTCAGCCGCAGCAGAAATCCCCCTTGTTGCAGAGAGCAGCTGAGGGGAGGGTTAAAGAGCGGCTGTCACCACCATTCCCCAAAGCCCGCTGTCTCCATGCCCAGAAACTGTGCCACTCGGTCACGTGCACAAATCCTTTCTTTCCACAGCTGCACGTTCATGTTTTATACTTAAGGCTGTCAACACCCCAATCTAACAGAAATGACTGTTCCTGACAAAGTTTTGAGAGGGCTTGGGATGCTGGGAAGCTTGCCCAGCTCCCATATTGGTATGATCAATGCTGGCAGGTACCTGTGAGCCCTTGGTGGGGACTGCGCAAGCACAGGGTGCACTTGCAGAGGGGCTGTGCCCAGACAGGCGGGCAACCCTGTTAGGAGCAGCAGAGCTGTGACCAGGGATGGCTGGCTTGTTTGGGTACCACGGCCCAGGAGGATTACTTGGACACAGCACCAGCTGCGAGGAGTGACCACACTGTGTATCAAAAGCAAATAGAGCCCAGACCCAATTGCTATTGAAATCACTGCATTTTTGTGTGATTCCCATAGGCAGGGACAAGTCAGCCCAAACCAAGAGAAACTGCCAGAGGATAAGAACTAGCAATGCTCATTTTCACTGGCTCACCTCTTGGGATGGCTGTTAGTACTCTCTTCCTTTCAGTAACCCTGAAACATTGCCTTTTTTTTTTTTTCCCCCAACAAAAGAGGTAATAGAGCACCTGTAGACAGGTGTAAATGCGCACCTCCAGGAGCATTTCTAATATGCAGTACTCAAAATGTTAGATCCAGCATTGGACCTAATCGAAAACAATCAGTGCACACTGGGCTGCAGACAGAATACGTGACTCTGGGATAGGGGTACATTTTGTTGGCTGGAGAATTAGTGCAGACACAACTTGCCAATGGGTGTAATAACGTAGGTAACAGTCATGCAAAAAGGGAGTTTGAACTATTCAGGACAAGAAAATGGAAAAGAAATATTTGGTGCATTTTAGATCTCCATTTTTCCAGCTAGTGATGCAAAAAATACAAAACTTTTAAAGGAAAGAAGGAGAAGCAGACATTTAAGAGACATGAAAACAGGATACAGTATAAACAGAAGATACAATTGCTTCTCAGGCTTTACTCACTCATTTGGAGTTTTCTTCTCCAATTCTGATACTTATTTAATGCCGTGGAGTGAAAACTGTTCGCTCGCTGTAGTGCTGAAGAGAAACAGACGAGACACATGGTCAGCTAATGTAGCAAAACCCAGAGATAAAAAGAGAGAGGGGAAAAAAGTCAGGGGGAAAAAAATCAACCCCAACGAAGCGGTGGGGGGGTTAGTTCTCTAACCAGGTCCCCCCGGTGCCTCTCCCCCGGCGCGGCCGGGAGGGGGCAGCGCGCACCCACCGCCGGGTGAGCCCGCATCACCCCTTCCCACCTGTCCCCAAACCAACCCCGGCCCTTTGCTCAGGGGAGCCGGGACGACCAGAAAGGCAGGCAGACAGACAGACAGACGGGCGAGGGGACAGGCTGAAGGGGTTAAAACTGAGCGATGTTGTAACGCAGCTGGGTGAGGTTGCAGAGCTGACACAGTCTGCTCATGAAGATCTAGGCTGGCATAGTGGAGAGGAAGGTGATGGCGGGGAAGAAGGTGACCTTAGCAGCCAGAGGTGGGGGAGAGCATAAAATTGGGAGGAAAAAGGATAAAAACTTTCAGTGACTGACTGCATGGGGTCACACGCTGCTAGGCATGCTTTAGGGGCTGCTGCTGTCCTTTTTTTTGGCCCTAAACAAGGGCTTGGTTATTCAAGAACCAATTTGAATTGCTGTATGAAATCCCCTCTTCTCTGTTTGGATTAAAAATGCATATATGGATGTGGGGGTGGTTGGAGATGTGAATAAATGAATGCTGATGGCCTTTTATTTTCTGCAAAACCATTGCTTTGGCTGTTTTTAGCATATTTTATAGTTCTAACCTTCTCCAGCTCCAGAAAGGAGTTTCCATTTGGAATCAAACTGTTCCTAAACCTATCCCCACCTCCCTGCTAGCTATATCCTTTCTTCCATGTGCTTTCACTGGATGAAAAAATTTTAAGTGGCTACTGATACAAATCCAAATTGAACAAAGCAGAGCTCTCTACTGCTTCCCAATGTCACCCTTGCTTAGACAATACTGCAGATATTGCATTGACTACTAATAACATTCAAACTTTTTACCAGTGGGAAAACATTCATCCCACCCCTGCAAGCTAAGCACAAGGTGCAGCTGCTCCAGGTTACCCTGCATCACGGAAATGCTGTTTCAGCAACATCACCCAAAAGACAGAAATCTCTCAAAGATACTATCAACAGGTACAACCTCACCACACTGCAGGCAATGCTCTCTGCTTCAAAACCTCTCCCCCAGCCCTGACTTCAGCTCTCAGGAGAGGCTGCTGGAGCACCCCTGGATCAGGATGCTGCTTACCATCAGCAACTTTGGATGTTCTAGGGCTTTCCTCTGGCACCACAGGGCTCCGGGTGAGCAATGTCCTTCTCTGGACAGGGCTCGGGCAGGTGGGGCGCTCCAGCAGTGAGGTCCGTCCTTCACTCACTTCAGAGTGTGACGAGTCCTCATTAAAATCAGACTCCAGGTCAGAGCTACAGGGAAAAAGGGTGAGATGGAAAGAAAGTGGGACATTTCAGAAGATACATAGCATGGAACTATTTGTTCCCCTTCAGCACAACAAGTACCAGCATCAGCACTGACAGCGATACAGGTCACAGAAACATATGTTTTGCAGCCAGAGCTGACGTCCTCATTCTGATTGTTTTCATTGTCATTATTACAGGACTGTAAATTTCTTTAGGTGCTATATAGCTGAGATATTCCTATTCCCATCAGACTTCTGCTGCCGGGATTCACAATCAGTATGTTCAGCACCTGGAATCAAACTGCCACCAAGAGAAACGCGGGGTGAAACGCCACACTTCTGGGTTAGCAGGGACAGGCCCTTCTGCCTGCAAGGCTGTACACCAAGAAGAAGAAAGGGAACCAAGATTTGGAATGCCATAATTGGCCTAGAAGCAAGGCACAAGGGTCAAAACTCTACACTTTCACCAGCAGAAGACAAAGCCAATGAGGGTGAGGAAACACCTTTAGCAGTTTGGGGGAACCCATGCTGGAAATCATGCAGCATCGGTTGTTTCAGCCCCAAGGTGACAGGTGACACTGCACTAGCACCAGGCTGAAATCATCTATTTTGGTGGTTTCTAAAGTGAAACATCAAGCATGATAAAACAACACCTTTCAAAATAAAAGCTTTGCAGGTATGTCTGAAAGCTGGGAAAATATTTAATTCAGCGTGCAGAAGGACAGACATCTCAGATGAGAACTCCATAGAACTGGGGTATTTTGTTATTTGTTATTGCAACAACATCACTTCTGATGGTGCACCAGGCATCTGACAGAGCCACAGGCAGGGTTTTGGACCACAAGAGGCTGTGTTTGGTCCTGACACCACTTCTGGGTGCTACAATTCAGAGAAGGAGAGAGTCTGGATGAGAATGGTGAGGACGGCCACCAGCCTGGTAGGGCTTAGGCAAGAATTTGGAGAAAATTGTAAGCATTAGTCAAAAGAGGAGAAGACTAAATGAAGCTACGTGATCAAACATGCAAAAGGCATCTTTAGGAAATAAGGAAACAAACCCTCCTTGTCCCTGGGAGCCACTGGAACAGCCCATGGAACAGTGAGTGCAATGAGGCACTCAAGCCAATCACATAGGCAGATTTTGTCATCCCCTTCCTTAAATGTAATTAAAAATATGCCACACAAACACATGTGAATAGCACACAATTCGTGACCTTGCCTCTGGGCGGGAGAACAACTGTTTGAGGTGATTATTAGTCCTTTCTTCAATAATCATGGGATTTCTTTCATCTCTAAAGGCCAGACTGTAAGGAACAGGCACTTTCAGGCCCTGCTGATGTGACCGCGTTCCCATCACCATAAATAAGCATGCCACCATCCCACTCAGCCCATTTTTAATGCAAACAATACTGCAAAGTTAACTCAGAGATTTATTGTGGTGATTAATAGCTCTACCTTAAAAAAAAGAGGTGCTTAACGCTGTGAGTAGTCCTGTTTGCATGCCAGGAGAAAGCTGCTTCGTGTTTGCACAGTACTGCCTTGTAGAAAGTAAAGATTTATTTTAACAGCCCAAGACACAGCTCAGGAGCTAGGAGGAAGAAGAGCGAAAAGGAGAGGCTGCAGATTGTATAAAGCTTCACCCAGATCAAACCAGCACTGGGGTTGGCAAGGCAGCAAGGTCGGGAGCACAGCTCCAGGTGCTTTGCTCCCTGTCGGTTGGATCAGAGTGGCCTCAAATTTCACTACCAATGCATACTTTTTAGGTGTCTTTCAAGCTGCTTCAAACATACAGATACATATAAAAATATATAAATGTATTAAGTCTTTGATAGTTGAGATCCTGTGTGGATGAGGAGATACCACACTGAGATCGGGCAGAGTGCCACACAAAAGAAAAAGACCTGCCATTAACATTGATTGACATATTTCTGTTTTAAAGAGCAAAATGTTTATTTTCCTTGGCTGGCAGAGAGGTAAGTGCTATAGTACAAGGCTTCTCTTCTGATCTCTGCTAGATAGGTGGTCATTATTCACAAGTACCTACAGCCTGAACTGCAAAGCTATGTCACCAAGCTGGTTGTTTTCCCCATCCCACCGAGTGCCCAGCAGCCAGCTCAGCAGTGCTATTTGTCACTTGCTATTTCTCTCGTCCCCCATTTTTAGGCAGGGGCTGGCCTGCCAGAGTGGCAAGAGGTGACAGGCGCCCGAGCTGTTGCAGCAGCAGGAGTCTGACCTCAGAGCTGCTGGCACCTGCCGTGCTGGTGACAGATGTGACGTCACTTCTCACACCATGTCCTGCTGGCGGGGAACCAGGGTCCTTGCCATCCAGCCACGGGGGCTGCCGCAGGGAAGGGAGCTGATCCCTCTGATCAGGGGGATTAGCCGACTCTCATCCCTGCCTGCACGCCACGGGGGCACCACGAGCCGGAGGGTATTAGCGAGGGATTCAAGAACATGCTGCCCAGTGGGGGTCTGTCAAACAGGTAGGAAACTGTTCCCTGAGCTCTCAACCCACTGTGGGAGAGGAGCCATGACAGACAGAGCACAAATGCCATTTAAAAACCCTACAGGGAACAGCAGAAAGTTGCATTTCTAAGTGTTGCTCTCTACAAGCTATAGGCGACACCACAAAGAGGTGTTTAAAGCACATCAAGAGCATGAATGACCTTCCTTACAGAGCAATAGCTCCATGTTTGCAACAGCTGGATTTGGGTTTGCTCCCCTCACTGCTTCCGTCTGCCCCCCTCCCAACTCCCCCCTTCTTTTTTAGTTCTCAGTGAGGAAAACTGCTTTAGTCTGGAGACACCAATCTATTCTTTATATGGAATGAACACCCACAGAATCCTGCCCAGAAAGCCAATAAATTTTAATTTGTACACAGAAATCAGGCTTCCTCTGAGGGCTCCCCAAGGTTCAGATTTCTTAGGGGTGGGCAGGCCCTGAAACACCCTGGGAGAGGCCCGGGGTGTGGAGCTGCAGGGTGATGTCCAGGGTGGGAGGGGACCCTGTCACGGGATGCACCTTTTGCCACAACACACCGACTGCCCTAATGCCTGAACTGACATTTACTGCTACGCAAAGAGCTGAACCCGAGCTGATCAGGGCAATGTTTTTCTCTCTGATTCAGGCCTCTGTGTGGGATGTGAATGTTTGAAGATTTCCTGCAAAGTGAGTCATGTGTCTGGGGGATTTATGGCTGCGGTAAAGAACAATTGTTATTCTGAGTGTGGGCTTTTTTTTTTTCCTTTTCTCTTTTTTCCCCAATTATGCGTACATTCATTACTATATTTGTTACATCTTTCCTTTGTGTTCCAGAGAAAACCAGGCTGCTCTTAGGGGTTTTTTATTGGCTTACTTGTATTTTAAAGTACCTGCTTGCATCACTGGTGACCATGACTCGGACTGCGAGAAAGTTGTGCTCTGTCATCTCTTCCTCGGGAATGACCCTCACGGTGGCCCACTCGGGGGAAGGGGGTGAGAACCAGCTCTCCAAGTCACGTTGGTCGGGGATGCTCTTCGCCTTCTTCGGGGAAGTAGGCTCATTGGCCATGGGCAGGCAGTGGTCTGGGAAAGCACAAAGGTGACAGGGGGGTGTCACGGGAGGAGGGAGTCTGCAGGGGGGATCTTGCCCCCTCATTCAGGTGGTCCTTGGCCACCACCAGCATTTTCCACATGGGGCCCTATGTTGTCCCTGTGGCACAGGCGAGGTGCATGCACCAAGTCTGACACGGCAAGAACATCCCTTTAACCCAGTACAGCCATGCCAGGGTTCGTCAGCTTGGATGCAAGGAAAAGGAAACTCCAGAGGCAGCCTCAGCTTTTTCAGCCACAAATCCTCCCTCAGCTTGGTGGGACAGCCATCGGGCTGGGCTCCTGGTGGCAGCAGTAATGAAGACACATGCCAGCCACACAAGTAGGGATTTATGGTCTCTTCTCAGGCTCCAGGTGTATGTGTGTGTGTGGTGGGAGGCACCCTGGCTTGGGTGGCTAAAACTTCAGCATTTTATTGCAACTTTAGGTCAACTTAGGACAGCGCAAGTGAGCAAAATAAACAACACAGAAAATTATTTTTGAGTGTGTACAGCAAATACCGATTTGGGAGAAGAAGTGGCATCACAGTGGTTAAATAGCACCACCCCTGAAATTTGAATTCAGACAGGAGGACTAAAGGATAAAGCCAAATTTCCCTCGCTCACCCCGGGTGACGCAGACAGAGCCAAAGACATTTCCCTGTAAAATCTTTAATTTCTGAGCAACCTCATTTATCCACAGCCTCCTGCACAAGCAAAAGCAAACATATCAGCCATATAAATTCCCCCAGGGCTCAGTGCAGAAGGGACAAATTACAAGCTCCGGAGGTGTGGCTTTGCTCGGTTCACCTCCCATGTAGGGTGCTTTTGCCGCATTTAATTCAACACTGTTGCTTCTAATTTACACCTAAGTGGAAAAAAATCAGATGTGGGACATGGCTTGTTTTCTCATCTATTAGAGCAAACTATCTAGTAAACATCAATTAAACTCCTCTTTAACTTCAGCTCCTCCATATATTGCAGGAACGCACTTGGCCCTGTCCTTCATTTTGCAAGGGTTTTTAACTCAAACGCTCAGCACTTGCATGGCTTGAACACGGAAAACAAAGCAGCTGAGAGCAAGAGTGCTATGAGCAGGTCCTTGTCCCAGAAGCATCAGGGAGATTATAAACACCACAGAGCCCAAGTGCTGGCCCACGAGACTCTCCAGAGCTGCAATTCCCTGCCTGTCACACATGAGTGTTCACCAGGGAGGCTGTAGCTGCCGGGCACTGCTGCTCCTGGGAGCCAACATAGCAGATATCATGGGTGCATGTTCCACACCACACCAAGCTCTAGCCCATCTTGGATCCTTTGGTCTGTCCATCACTGTCCCCTCCCTCTGGTATCATCTCTGTGGAGCTGTGAAACAGGGTCCTTCAACACCAGCTGTGACAGCAGAGCTACACCTTTACTCTGCATGATTCAGGTAGTTCCCAGTCTAGCCCAGAAAATATGGGCTTCTGAGCTTCTGCACCTCTCCCAGTTATTGTTTATGCTCACCCCCTTCTATGTTAACAAACAGCCACCAGTGAGGAAAGCCCAGCTGCTGGGGGCAGGGGTGACTGTTCTATAAGTACAACCCTTGTGCTGGCCAGGTGAAGCTCCCTTACAGTGCACAGTAAGCCTGGATGCATTTAGGGCAGTGTGGGAGTCCATGGGTCACAGCAGGGCACAGCTGCCCTTGCTCACATGGGGCATAAAACCCTCCTGGGAATGGCCCCCGCTCCTCCAGAGCTGGGCTGGACCATGACATGCCATTTGTACTCTCCAGAAGCAAAACAGAAATCAATATTGTAAGCCAGTTTGAAAAAATAACTCCTTCAACTCAACTTTCTACTTAGAAGATGCTGCATTTTATATGAAAATCAGACCAAGCAAAAACCCACAAAATCCTGCCAGCTCAGTGTATAAACTTTGTACCCATGCTGGGAATAAGCACTGCATATGGCTGCTAAAGAAAATCAGTTTTGCCATTTGCTTGCATGCTCAGTACGTATTCCCTCCCCATCCTGCACATTAATGCTTTCCGCGTCACGCTAACAGGAAAGAAGAGAAAACATGTTTATGACTAACAGACACACACAGCTGGAGAGCATCAAAACCCACAGACAGACAGACTACCTAAAACGATTCCCAGCGTGGTTCCTGAACACAAAGAGATTTCAAGTCAACAAGTCCCTCTGCAATAGCCCATTACACATCCATTTTTAAAATCATTATAGAATAATAAGTTAGAGCTGGTGAAGGACCTCAGGATGTCATCCAGGCCTCCGGATGTCACCTCTCTCTAAAGAGTTATATTTCCATGCTTGCTTTTTTTATTTAATCATAGTATCTCCCCTTTTTGAATTCTGCACCCATAAGTTGGGCCTCAGGAATCTGTTAGACAGCTGAACCCTTTCTATGCAAGGTAAGTTTGCATTCATTCATAGGGATATTAATCACATTTGAGGTCAGCCTCCTGCATTAGCATCCACCCCATCTAGTGAAAGGTGTTGGACTAGATGATCTTTAAAGGTCCCTTCCAACACAAACCACTGTATGATTCTACGATTGGAAAGCAAAACCGCTCCTTACTAATGTATTTAATCAATATTTTTCCTGTGACATATAAAGTTGAATGAACTACACTGCACTCAGCTCCATAAAAGCAGGAAGAAACTGGACTGTCTCGGTATGTCAGTGCATGGGACACTCACAGGCGCGCATCAACTCAAGCACCATGTTACAAGTTTTGCAGGATGTTTGAAAAGATTAAAGTTCCTACTGCTGTTTCTCACCACAGGGCTGCACCTTGGTAACAGGCTCAAACAAAAGGCAAAGATGACCCAGATGCCCCAAGTGTCAGGGAGTTTTTTGTAGGCTCTAATGACAGTATACAATTTGACTGGTATCTCCTAAAAACCAGCCCTTGCTGCACTGCCAGACTGTAACCCTTGACCCCATGTGCAGGCACCGAGTGGCGAAACACAGCCTGGTGGAGCACTTTGGACTTCCACGAGAGAGAGATTTCAACCCCTGAGAACAAGGGGAGCACAGAGAATGGGGATAAGCAGCTGCTGGATTCATATAGACGCCGCAGAGGAAGAGCATGGGCAATTCATACAGAAGCCTGGGGCTCTGCAAGCCTGGAGGCTGCCTGGCAGTTACCATCTGCCCCTCCACAGCAATGCAAACAAATCCATTCGGCCATCAGCTGCAAGACCCCACCGGTGGTTGTCACTGCTCTTAATTTTGAAGAGGTATTAAAAAGGAGAAATATGAAAAGGATCTGATATAAACAAGGAACTTAAAAAGAAACCCAGAATGTCTTTTAAGCTCTTATTTTGCACAAAAAAAGAGAAGGGCCATCTGAACCAATTTCTCCTGAAGCAGCTCAAAGGATGAGTGCTCACACAAAGTGCGGCATATATTTATGCTCCTGAACAGATGCAAGGCTAAATAACAAGCAGTCTTCATACCTCTCCATTCCAGCCGGGAGCCTTGCAGCTCTCCCTGTATCCTGGACAGCCACCCATCCTCTCAGCACTGGCAGCCCAGTCCTCAGTGAGACATCGGCACAGCGAGGCTGAGCAGGAGGATACCAATATTTTGGAAGTCTGACTCCGGGGTAGAAAACATGCTCTAGGCCTCAGTGCCCTTATTCCCATCACGCTGCAGGTTGAGAATTAAGCACCTTGGACTGGCACTTCTGGTGACCATTGCAATTAACTCTGGTCACGCACAAAGCGGGCTGATGCACCGGCCCTCATGGAAGAGGCTGAGCTGTGCTCAGGCAGGGGACAAGCTTGAGACATTCAGCACTTCTGGGTGCATGCAGCAGCCCCCCTGCCACCCCTGCTCTCTGTGGAAACTCAAGCTCTTGCGGAGGGATTGAAGTGGACATTCAGCTCCTAAATCTAAGGTGACAATTCCCGCATAAGCTCCAAGACATATCATTTAGCTTGTGCTTGAGTCCTTCCATAAATCTGTGCCTGGCTGTACTTACCATGTTATCCCACTTCTTCATCAGAAGACATAAAAATGGCGTTATAGCTATTCCCAAAGGGGAAGGGCCACGCGGCTGTCCCAATCCACTCAGCTGGGATAACCCAGGCAGCCTGTGACGCTGCAGGCATCTCCATGGCCAGCTGGTTCTCCTGATCCACATCAGCTTTCCTCCCCAGCACAGGAGTTTTTCTACTTGAAACTAAGAGACTGAGTCAGAGGAATTGAACTTCGTAAGATAAACACATGCAATGTAAAAGCTAAAGAGGCATCCGGTCTGCGGGACAGAAAAGGGCACAGCCTCATTTCCTGCAGATACATGCTGGTGCAGTGCCACTGACCTTTGTGTGGCAGCTCTAGACGTTATCAGAGGAGAACTCAGTCCTCGGGAAACAGTCTCTCAAAATAGCATTTGCGTAAGATCTTACTTCATTTCCATCACCCTCACTTCAGATTTCCTACTGCCTATGTCTCAGCGTGCTAAAGAGCTCCAGCAGGGAGTACGCCTGCTCCACAGCAGTTTGGACTGGAGTCTCTATTAATCCTTTGCCAAAATGTTCAAATAATTTATCCGGGGGCGGGGGGGGGAAGGCCCAGACAAGCCGTGCAGTGGGAAGGCGTTAATCTTAGGTCAGAGTCAGCGGAGCAGATCTGTCATGCGAGTACGGCTGCAGGGACAGGCAGCACACGCCACAAGTATCTCGCAGCACACTGCTGGCCAGTTAAAGTGGAAATGTCCTAACAACAACTGACTTTGTATTTTTTAGGTGCTGAAGTTCCCTAAGCTAGTCAGGAGCTTAGGAGCTAATGAGCTAATTTCCAAATCCTCCATGTCCTTTGGTGCTTTCCTGTGCTGGGGTGAGGCAGGGCAGCCCTCCAGGCTCTGCTCAGACACGAGCAGCAGGTCCTCCACAGCCTGTGCAACCTGCTCTTTATGCTGTCTGTTTTATAGACTTCACTTACACAACTGTAACTTGCTCTCTGAAGGTCTGATGGGGTTAAGAGAATTTAAATTTTCCATTCCTTAAGTTGTTAACTCTGCCGTCATCCACATACGATGATCCTTCCTCATCCATCACACTGCCCCAGTGCTTTGTTTTGGCCCCATCATTGCCTTTTTTATTAATCTCCCAATTCTCCTCTCCCCTGCCAAGCACACTGTGCCTTTCCTAATTTATCCCTTACTTCCTGTTTGCCTTTTCCTAGCTGCCTTTCTCAGGGTGATGTCCCAGTAGGCTCCTGTGTGCTCCTTTCCCTCCTCTTACAACCCCCATCCAGTTACAGGCTGGCTCTGCTATTGATCTGGGTAATTTCTGGGGCTGGGAACACCTTTCTAGCTCAACAGCAGGTAGACCTGACCTAATGTAAGAGCTTGGGGGTGCTCTGCTCGGCAAAGCAACAAGAACAACTCTGAGGTACCACAAAACCAACCTCATGCTTTCTGCTCCTAAACTGTGTGTCAAAAAGGTAGGTCCCTAATCCACACATAAACTGCCACCTGTCTCTTCAGTGCAAGTGTCTCTCCTCAGTCTGAGCTCTCCTGATCTAAGTTCTTGATTGACTTGCACTGGGATCAAATAACTTGGCTTTAGGATTTCTTGGTTTCAGGTTTGGTTTTGGTTTGGTGGTGTTTTTTTTTTTTTTTCTGCAAGCATTGGAGCTTTCAGTTATTTAAACAGCAGCAATACAGTCAGTGATTTAAACAGAACAATCCTGTATTCATCTGAGCCTCCCACTCAAAAATGATAAAAAATTTGGGTAAACAATTTCTCCTTTGTCTGTAATTCAAAACCCACCTCATCGTCCTCACGCAGGGAGAGGAACAACTGTTTTCCTTACAGGGCAAGGATTTAGCTAAACCGCCTGGTAACTGAGAAGTATTTCTAAAGCTTCATCTGCAGGGCTTGTGTCTGGGTCAGTGCTCACCCAGAAGGTCAGGGCTGTTCAAAACCAACTGCAACGTACAGGCTTGACCAAACAGCCCTTGCAGACCCCACAGACAGATGCAAACCTCTTTCCAGTAAAACACACTTATTCTCCGTTAAATGTCATGCCCAGTTTTCCCAATTCACCTAGAGTGCCAGCTCACCCTTGCATTTGAGACAGCAATTTTTGTGTTAAGTCTCGAATGATTCAGAGAGGCAGCTGGGGAGTAACAAAGACATTAAAAGATCTCTGCAAAGCTGGGAGGATTCACAAAAGTTGGAGGTGGACCTTATTGCAGCCGCACAGAAATGGTCAATGATTGCAAATCCTCAATTTTTCCCCATAGCACCAATAATCCAAACACCGCAGTCATTTACTCATGAAAGGTAAATTAGCAAGACCATTTGGAAGACCATCTTCAGCCAGTTCATGGCTTCTGGGTGCACTTGCAGAATTTTGCCCTTCAGACCCAGCAGAGACCACGGCTGAGCAGACTGGAACACTCGGGGAAGTTTGTACTGAGGAGCAGAGAAGGGAGCAAAGCGACTCAAGCCTTTGGGACAGCCCAGCAAGGTCTGGCATGAGACTGCCAGCCTGCACCAGTGCCCCAGCCCTTCAAAATCCTTCACCCAGCTTTAGGGGAGGATGGGCTGTGTGAAGACATTTCCATCTCAGCATGACTGTCAAGCAAGAGCTGGGTAGGGCTGGTACCTCAGCAGGGGCCTGTTTTGAGCTGATTATCAAATATAAGAAAAAAACCCTGTCGTTTGTTTACGGCTTGGCAAAGTAGCAGCCTCTAATTAGAAACATAATGATGGTATGTGGAGGTCCCTGTATATACAAGTCCAGCAGCAGCCCTCCTGTAGTTTTTAAGAGATCTTTCCCTTAATCTCTCTGGAGACACTGTCCCTGGCTGAGCCCTGTGGAGAGCACACAGGTTCAAGGCACATTCACATTATTAAAAAGAGTATAAATTCAGTATGGTTCTTTTGCTCACTGAAAGATCATTGCAACTGGGATTCTCTCAGTGATAGGCTTGTAAAATTTACACACTTACAGAGAAACATCCAGTGATGACCCACCATAAGCTAAAAAGCATTTTTGCCGCGTTTTTTTTAAATAACTTTTTGTACCAGCATCCTCAGCCGTCTGGATGCATTTCAGCATCTAACAACGCCTTCAATCAACACCGCTCCCCTGCAAAGGCTCTGTGCCCAGTGGGAATGGCCAAGGAGGAAGCACGCCAGTGTGATTGTGTGTGCAGAGCTGAGACCCAGCTCCACAGTGGGGACAGCCCTGCGAGTCATCCCAAAGCCCATAAAAAAGGATGGAGAAACCTCTCAGTATGCAGGATCAGGGACTTCAGGATCCCAAGTGCTTTTGTGAATAATTTGGTTCACCTTCCTCCCTCAGGTACAAGGGCAAAGCTGACATCCAAGCACAGTAGTGGAAAGGTCCTCCTTGTCTGTAATATACCACATATTACAGACATGAGCTATGTGAATATCCTTAAAGCCCTGAAAGCTTGCAATTAGTCTCATTAGTCATTTTCTCCTGGAGTGATGTTAAGGCAGTTCATACCCATAGAAATACAGGGCAGGTTTCCCCCCAGCTACCTGGGGAACACCTGTACTGGTGTTGCTCAAGCTAGACAGGAGCAGCACAGCCGCATGGACCCATTGGCCTCGTGCTGGAAGAGAGCAAACCTCTCCCAGTGTCACAGGGAGTCACTGCCGGTTGCCATAGGGACCGAGGGAGCTTTTACATGGGGCACTGAGCTGCACAGACCCAAATCTGGGACTGACACTGTCTCACGGTCTCAGCACCACCAGGCCATGCCAGCTCTACTAGGCCGCTCTGCCAAAAAGCTCAAGCTCAGATTTTTGAAAGCTCAAATCTCAAAGCTGTTTACTGCCCCTCCATGACTAACTGCTAAATGCAGTCTAACAGCAGGCAAGCTCCTTCTGCTACCACCAAACAGATAAATGCATCATTGCATCCCTCCCTCCTGGTCCCAGAGGCTTTGCTAACCACCAGCCCCATTTAATGAGGGAAAGGTTCCGAGTTTCACGCTGGTGTCCCGCACACACCGTGCCAGTTCAGCACTGCACAGAGAAGCTCTGAAACCCCTCTGTTATACCACACTAGTGGAACAATTGCCACAGGCTTTGCTTAACTGATGAAAATATTCCACTCCTGTGACCCCTGGTGCGGGTGCTCTTTAGAAACCTGCTCAGAGCCACGGGGTGCCCGGGAGCATCATGCCACCGCATACACAGCAAAGGAGACGCCCTTTCCAAAGGGGCTTATTGTCTACCCACCCAGGGCTTCACAGATGGCTCTCGGCACCTTCTATGATTACCATTTATAAGGCGTTGATCACTCCCCACATCTAAGTGCCCCCACTGATAAAGCCAGGGCCAAGGAACAGACACAAGCAGGAGATGTTATTCATACTGGCGAGTCCCACTTGACAAGGCAGCCTGACTTTCTGTACGGGCTGCTGCTCCCGAGTCATCTGCCAAACCAGCGTCAGGCAAATCACATTACTGTGACCTGACAAGGAGATGACAAGGGCTCGGGAACCAGCCAAATTTGGGCAGAGCCAAGTCCCCGCTGGGGGCAGCTGGGCCGGAGAGGCCGTTTCCCCCCCACCTCGGGCAAAGCACATGCTGCCCACAGTGGCACAAAGCTTGAACTCCACCAAAAAACGCCCTCCCTCCGCACCAGCAGCACTGGGCCAAGCGCCTCGGACACCAGCTGGCTCAGGGCAGCTGTGTTTTATCAGCTTTGCTGGGGAGCAGCTGCTCTGAGTGTGCCTCTGCCCATCTTGGACAAAAATGGTCAAAGATGTTCCACTGAAGAATCCCCAACCAAGGCAGCTGCAGCAGCTGTGCCATAAGCAGCCAGAAGTGTTCACATTTATCCTCCCTCCTCTTTAGCCAGTTTTGAGTCATGAGAGGGGAATTCATTTTTAAGCAATGTACAGCGAGAGCTCCCGTGATATATCCCAGCTAAGACAAGTCAGACCAAATGGGAGCCTCACACAAGCAGAAAGGGGGAACAAGCCTTGCCGAGCTAACAAAAATATGAAAACAAACTAATACAGGCCTAGAGAATATCCTTGAAGGCAGATGAAATACAGAAACAGAGCCAGGAAATAACAGTTTTTAAAATTATATCAACCTTTCTGGTTTGGGCCACAACACACCCAGCATACTGGTGGTCAGGAAGAAAGTTTCTGTTGGGAGGCCTGTCCAGAAAACATCCCTGAGGGCACCATGATCCAGCCAGCTTGGGGGTCCCTCACGCACAAGGTCTGGTGGCTGATGGGGTTGAGACCACCCATCTGGGCCCTTGGAGGGGGTAAGAAATTGTTGATAACTGCTGCTGGCAGTGAAAGGGGGCCCTGCCCCGAGGCCAGGCAGCTCAGCACCCACCTCAGGAAAAAGCAGGTAAGAAATGACCGATTTCTTACGGCCCTGCCCACGCTGCATATCTGCGTGCGGGCCTTCTTCGAGGCCTGGGGGGAGAAGGAAACCTGCTGGAATTAGGTGTCGCAACCTGCGTTTGGGATGTGGTGTTTTGGCACCTCTGACACATCACGTTTCACTGACTCCCTGAGGGCTGCGGCGCAGGAGCAGTACTTACCCACAGCTGCCCACTCGGGACTGGCAAAGGCCTCTCAGCTCCTCAGGTGACAAGGGCCACTGAAATCCCAAGTGCTGCTCTTACCAGCAGGGGGGAGGTGTCTGGGCAGCCAGGGCTGGCACCTGGCTCGCTTTCCCTGCTGTGCAACTGGCCTGACACACCACAGCGCCAACCCATGAAGACCCCAGCCTAACTTGCATCCTGCTTTTCCGGCTGACGATCCTGGGGCTCTTCGGCTACCATTAAACTGCATCACTCCATAACTCATCCACAGGATGAGTCACCTCTGCCTGGCCTTGTATGGAGCTGCTGACTATGGCAATGACAAGAGTGAACAATTTTAAAGTGGCGTTACTCATAAACGTAGGCAGCTCTGATGGTGAAAGCAAACACCAGTTGGCGTCAAAACCTGACATTAAGAAATTCAGTCAGCAGACCATAAATTGATTTGTAGCACACCCAGCACACTTTACTGTCTCTCTGACTTCTTACTATACCATAAACCAAAAAAAAAAAAAAAATTATGAGTCCTGCTTATAGTACTTTAAGAAAGCTGAGGGGGCAGAGGAAGGTGTCTTTACACCAACGCTGTGGGAGCCCCAGCTGAAATGAACCCAGCTGGCACAGGAACGAGATACAGAGCAGTAAGCCCTCACCAGGGGAGCGCAGCCCATGAGGAACTGAGGGGATGGAGGAACTACCACACCTCCACCTTCGTTAGGCTTGGGTCTTGCTGCAATACAACTGGTTACCAGCTCACACCGCAGTGAAATCCAAGCTCAAACCTGTTACAGCTTCAGCTGTGCCCTTGGGCCTGAGCTCCAAAACATTTAATGTTGTGTGGGAGGATCACCTGTGTTTGAGTTTGAAACGGAAGACATGCCATTAGGGTATTTCATAGATCTGCCTTAGGAGGCTATAGGGCATCTAGCAGCATTCCCAAACTGATGTCCTGTCCAAACTTTGACTTTTCATCACACTTGAGAAACCAGTTTGAATTTGAAAGAGGACTCCTGTGAAAGAGATTGTGACTGATATTTCACAGATTTCAGTTCTTGCCACATTTCTCTTCCTTTTTCCTCATGCTTGCTCCATACATCTGCAGCAGTCATTTCCATGTTATGGTGGCTAACAGATGGCAAAGAATAAAGGCAACCAGCTCTCACGTTTCCATGGGGTGGCACGCTGCCACGTGTGGCAGTGGGGCCAGATCACCTGCTTGGCTTCCAATCACCAAAAGCAAATGCTTTCCTGCTGTCCCTTCTCCACCTGTGGCCCAGTGATGGGCTCCTCCACGGCCCACTCCTCCTGCCCTCATGTCAGATGCCCATCTTCCCTCACTCCCCTGTGGGCCCATGCCAGCACCTACACAAGTTCTTCAGCAGCAAAACAGTTTTTCAAAGTGTCCATTGCTTACCCAATAAACAGACATTTCTGAATTCAGGCACAAAATATAACCATGGAATTTGAAGCCAAAGCAGGACAAACAGGAGCAAACAACTTTTGAATGCATCTGGGACAGTGCACACTAACACTCTAATACAAGCTAAGCAAAAATTAATAGAGATGAAGGCAAAAAAATCAGTGAAAATATACTGAATGTATATCTTTATGAAAAATTGCTTCTCAAAGAAAAACTGCTATGATAACACACTATTTCTATGCTTTTAGAGTAAATAAAAATATTTTATCAGAGCAATCTGTGTTAGTCTGGTATATTAATGCATATAGTAATTGTGAATTGAAAGTGCAGCGACAACAGTTTCGGTCTCTAGAGTGATCAGTGTCTGTCAGAATAATATTTTTGCACACAGATTCAAAGCACCAAAAACCTTTAAATAAAGATGTGAATGAATACCTGCAGAATAAATGCTGGAACAGCAAATTCAAGACTATAACAACATGCAAATTTCTTTGTAATTTCACGTTTCAAAAAAAGGTCTCAGAAATTCCATCCATTTTAAACAGGTTTGGAGCCCACCACCTGATGAGATGAGATCAAACCCTCCCTTCTTTTTTAACACAGTTCATGAAAAAAAGGAAAGAGACTTGGGGAAATATTTACATGACTAATAAGTATACTTGGATGAAGCTCTAACACATAATGTCTTCTGATCTTCAGCGACATGATCTTTCATGAAAAAAAATCAAGTCATCTGCAAACATGTCATGCCTTCAAAAACATAAATATTAATGCAGAATTCAGGGCATTTCAGAATTCATTGTTTTGATTGGAATGTGAGGAATGAGTGAGCCAGAAGTGAATTAAAGCAAATTACACTAACTAATTGCCATAATGTTGTGGGAAAAACGCAGACCATAGCCCTTGCTTGAGGTTGGAATACATACAGAAGCAACTTTCACTGGCATTTTAAAGCTGTATCAAGAAACTGAGAGGAATAGAAGTTACTCTTCTTGGTAGAGTTAATGAAAGGCTGACGTTTGCATTTGAGTTTTGCCTTCACTCTTTTTTTTTTTTAAATCACGTATGTTTAAAAAAGGCAAGATCTTTTTCATTATAAAGCATTAGCATAATTATAATAAAGGAAGGTTACCTTTACAGAATCCCAACATGTCTGATTTTTGTTAGCAGATATCTAGGCAGGTAATGCTGCCTTGCTTTGAGCATTAAAGCAAGAATTTGAGAATTAAAGATTAGCCTGTCTTTAGGCTACCTGTGTACGTATTTCCAATCCAAATGGCCCCAGTAGCAAGAGACAAGTTCAGAACCCATGTGAACCAGTGTAAAGAGGAGGAAGACAGAACAACTCCTGAGCCTGCCAGACACAGCAAACATCGCCTCGGCACCTCTACTGCTATAATGGCATTTATAAGGTCAAGTAGCTTTCAAGTCTTAGAAAACGTTAACTATATAAAGAGGCATTAGCATCATCTGCTTCTCTGAAACCATGATTTTTGGAAGGCACCCAGTTCAGCGGCAGCTCCAGATCGGAGCAGCAGCCATTTTGCTTTTCAAACAAGCACCGCTGCCAATTCCAGCTACGCGAAGGGACAAAGCATTACTGCTCTGGGGTGCATTTATAACAGTGCGTGCTTCCTGCGGACTGGGAGCACTGGGGCTTTTGGAGAGAGCTCAACGGAAGAGCAGTAGGAGGATTCAGGCCTCCTACTCACAGGGAGGTCTGCTCATGTGGCCAGAGGAAGGCAAGAGTCCCAGATTAGGCTTGTTAAATTCACTCAGAACTTAACCCACTAGCCTCTTCCTCTAGGAGTGCTACTGGGAGCTAAACAAGGGTATTTAGTTTTAGTATGCGACGGTTTTGACTGAGAGTGAGGGAACTAACAAACTTGATCCCCTTGTGTTGCTCATTTTGTCTGCTTTATTTCTTTTCTGTACACTGTGCCTTGTTTTGTCCATTGGTGTTCCAGGGCACGGACTGTTTACTGCTAGGTATATTGCTCTAGTAAGAGGATTTGCTAGTGACTTGACTTTTTGGGCCTTCTGCATCACCACGAGCAACATAATTACTACATTACTCCAATTCCAAGCTATTGTACTGATATTTAGCAGGAATAAGTGAAATTTTATGAGAACAGCATGAACATCTGATGCCTCTCAAAGCTTCAGTGCCAAACAAATCATCACCTTCTGCAGACACAAAAACCTCTTCTGATGTTTCCATGCCTCTGCCTAAAATGATCAAGTAAAGATGGCAGAAAGGAGCCTGCTCCAAAACTGTAAATTGTACAAAGAGTAGATTTAGTTTTACCCAGATTGCTTTGTCCACTGCAATTAAGGAAGTGTCAAGCATTGTCTTAAATGGTATTCGTTGCCCTATGTTTTCATTATGCAAATCATCTCCCCCTCAGACAGCAAACTTCCTACTGTGCATGGTGGCTTTTTTCTTTGGCAGGGGAGATGGAATCATTCATTGGGAATAACATTTGTTGTTCTTTAGCAATGTTGTCTTTAGCAACACTTTCATAAAACACATTTCTGTCATTCAATCAGCTCTAGTGAGGCTCAGTTTGAATTGACTTTTAAAAAATTTATCACGGATTTTTTCCATTAAATTATTGGGACTATTCTTTCTGGGATTTTTTTTTTCTTGAAATACAAAGGAAGAGGTTATTGCCTAACAATTGTAGAGCAAGCAAAACAAAGAAGATCAATCGTGGAATCACGGAATTGTCAGAGTTGGAAGTGACCTCTAAAGATCATCTAGTCCAACTGCCCTGTTAAAGCAGGATTGCACATTACTCAGGACTGCATCCAGGCAGGTCTTGAAGATCTCCGGAGAAGGGGACTCCACAACGTCCCTGGGCAGCCTGTTCCAGTGCTCTGTCACCTCACGGTAAAGAAGTTTTTCCTCATATTTGAATGGGACTTCCTATGTTCCAGCTTGTGCCTGTTAGGCCTCGTCCTGGGAACCACTGAAAAGAGTCCGGCTCCATCATCCTTCAGCCCACCCTTTAGATACTTATAAGCATTAATGAGGTCTCCTCTCAGCCTTCTCTTCTCCAGGCTAAAGAGTCCCAGCTCTCTCAGCC
>JAOXJM010000041.1:57305937-57325966 GCA_026413425.1 Tringa solitaria | reverse complement strand
GTGGCCTCACCAGTGCAGAGTAGAGGGGGAGAATGACCTCCCTTGACCTACTGGCTACACTCTTTGCAATGCAGCCCAGGATTCCATTGGCCCTCTTGGCGACAAGGGGACATTGCTGGCTCATGGATAGTTTACTATCCACCAGGACCCCCAAATCTTTCTCAAATGCGCTTTCCAGCTGGTCCACCCCTAACCTTATATTGGTGTCTGGCATGAAGGGGAGGAAGTCTTAGGAAAGCTCTTTTGGAAAACCTACGTTTAAAAAGAACTGCAACATCAGCTCTAAAACCAAAAACAAAAATTAAAAAAAAAAGCCACAACAGAGCAAAGGAGGGGAAAATAAATACATAAATAAATAAAAGAAGACCACTGTTAACAGATAATAGGTCACCATTAGCTGCAGCTTCCAGAAAATACAGGGAGCTTTTAAATAGCACTCCAGAGCCAGGAGCAAAGGTAAAGCTTTGCCCACAGTTATTACCTGCTTTCCCTGTACACAATAGAAGATCCCAAATACATGTAACTTAGCATGACCTTTATGACATTTGTTAATATGTAAAAAACCAAAACCATAAGGAAAGGTAACAGAAGTCAGAGAAGAGGACAAATGTCACTTGTGTGTGCAAGATAAGCAACCCTCAAGCTTACCACCACCAGTTTGTCATTCTCAGGAAGCATAAATCCCAACACCAGGCACCTCCTGATCTGCAGTGGAAAATTTCTCAGGGACCCTGATGTAGAGCCCTTTTCAAAAGGGACACACGTGTCATTATACCACCACAGTAAAACTCTCTGGCCTTTGGGTCAGGCCACCACAAAGATAACGTAACAGCATACACCAGAAGAGGAATTTGCAAAACGAGTGTGAAGTCACTATTAAGTCTCTGTTCTCAAGAAATACTTTTAAAAGGAAAAGATGAAACAAGGAGACTTATAAAGAACTACATTTATTTTTGTTTACAGCAGATACCATAAATAAAGCTAAAACAATTTTCACTGTGTGCAAAATACAGAATTTCCATGTGAAAATTTAAATACAGCATTGAAAACTATTTAATAAAAATACTCAGTTAAGATTATAAAGTAAAATGAAGACAGAAGATTTAGGAAGAGAAGGACAGAATCCTCACTGGCCAGGAAGAGCTAGGAAGACTCTGCAACAGAGGGTAAAAAACACAGCAATAGGAAGTGGTTTGAAATGGCAGACCTTTACATCACGACCTTCATCTCAAAGCATGCTGAGCTTTGTAACGAAACACCATAGCCCTGAAATACATAGGAATTCACGTCCTAACCATTTGTGCAGGAAGTGACACTTAAAATACAGAGAGGTTTCTGTGTGGGCACAGTGTGGGCACTTTCAAAGCCATCAAGACATTTTAGGATATCCACATAAATGAATACTATTGCTTTAAGCACGCGAACATAGAGGTCAGCAAGATAAGGTGTGGGGCTCTGACCCCATAGCCCTTCTGCATTCCTGGCTGAGGCGTGTGAAATGGGCCAAGTGTCAGAGGATGTCTGCCCCTCCTAAAAGTTGCTGCTTAGATCAGTTCCTGAAGGGATCCTCAGAAAGGAAGACTGGGTCATGACCATATCAACCAAAACCTTAGCATGCTTGCTTCTCAGCCTGAGCCCTTGGTTCTTGTTTGGATTCATTTCCCCTTCCAGATTATCAACATGTGATTACACATAATGGAATTTATATAAAAGGTGCATACAAAATAATCACACAAATTTGTCATGGAGAGTAATGGCAATGTCTCATGCAGCAAGACAAATCCATGCATCAGAATGGCAAATGGGGTTCAGTTAATTACTTAACAAAACAATTCAAACCAAAACTCTCTTGTTATATAAATGTGGCATTTTGATATTACGGACTAAAAATAGCATGCACATCTACTGCTGTTAGGCCTGCTGATTATGTTACTTGGTATGGAAGACTGGAATTTGCATTGCTTTGGCTACCTTTTCCAACAGAATCCTTTTATATTGTACTTTTCCAGTATGAAAGCAAAAAACTACTTAGAAAGAGCCACAATGCTCAAACAATGCTGGCTTATTGCATATTTGAGCTCAATGGAAATAGGCGCTCACACTAACCAGGAGAATCTGGTCCTGACCTTATTTTAAATTTTTCCTTCAATACTTTGAAAGAAATAAGGCTTTAACTAGTTCTTTCAAGAAACAATGTACTTGCCTAACTTACCTTAAAGGTACAAAGAAGCGTACATGCACAGACACAGGGAGAAAAACATTCTCTACAGGGAGTGCAGACGTTATCTTTTCTAGAACCATGAACTCAGCAACAGGTTAAATGATCATGCCAAAGCTCACATCCATTAATATACCAGACACACATAGTTTGCTCCAAAAGTCTTAAAAACCCACACAATGTAATGCTGTCAAACAACAGTGTTAGTCGCACAATTTTGGAACTGGCAAGCGGAAAAAATCACCTGAGAGCAGAAAGGCTTCAGCCAGTGAGTGGGTGCAGCACCGGAATGATGAATTGGACTAAAAGCAACAAGGAAGATTGACAGAGAAGACAGCAGGAAAAAAAAACAACACAGAACTTAACTTGGTTATATAGGAAAGCATCAGAAAGATTATGTAGGCACAAAGAAGAATTGGCCAAAATAAAACTGCCTTTTTTTCCATTAAATCATGAATGAGGACAAATAGATATGAATCTTACTAGTAGAATTTTAAGATGAAGAGGTTAAAAAAAAAATCTACCAATTTGATTGATACCAATAAAGAACCTTCCCAAGAGAATCACCTGCAACATCCCAGTGGAATATGCGTGTAATTAAGACTCCTCAGGAAAATGTTTTCATTATGCAAGTGTCTGAATTTTGTTGTGGGAATGTTATTTATTTTATTTGTTTAAACTTTCTACTATTAAGATTCAATTGTTTTAAATTCATTGGACATCAGGGCCTTCCAAGTTTTTTTGTATCCAGTCAATATTCTAGCAAAGTTTTACTGAATACATTTGAGAATCAATGGCAATTTATTTCAAATGAATGCTATGATATACCTAAACGTTTTTCTTTAAGCACTTTTTCAAGTTCTGTGCATATACTTAACAATTTTTCCCCCCCAAATACATAAGCACTCTAAAATGTGAAAAGCTTTATCCTCATGGTTTAAAGAAAGTCAAACTATCTAGAAGAAAAATCCAGTTTGTCATTTATTTTACAGAGAAGACACATTTCCTTTTAATACCCTAGAAACAAAACAATTCAAATCATCTTTTCCCACATTATGTTAAAATCAAAAAACTGCCAGCCCATAAGCAGTGCAGTCATTTAAGACCACTGGAAGGTGATCTTCAACTTTGGTACTAATCCAATGTGACATTATTTCCTCTTTTTTAAGCCACATTCTTTTGGCTAGAAATAAATGCTACAGATTCTTTTACTTTTAGGCTATACATATTACCATGTTTATGTATTTACCTATTTCCTGGTTAACTTCTGAATTTAAACATTGCAGTATCTGAAAGGCAGGGAGCATGCTTACCTCACTGGCTAACTAGGCTGACAGTAAATCAGAATTTGGGATGTTGGTGTCTCCTTGCTGTTAAATAGCTTATTTAACCTGTCCCAACACCTTCTGGCTAAGGTAGACCTTGTTGAGAAACATCTGAAAGAAATTTACTTAATAGCTGTTCCAGATTATAGAATTTCATTTTTCTACAATCAGCTTTATACATTGAAATGAATGAAATACCCAACTAAGAAGTCATCTTCTTGGAATACATTTGTAGACTTTTGTCATTTTTTTCTAAACTTGCATTTTTAAAAAATTCCAAAAGACAATAGGAGTAGTGCCTACCCCAGGACACAACAGCAGTGATTTCATTTAGATGAGTGCTCCATAACTTGGTATTCCTCAAATCAGCCACCTAATGAGTAAGTCAACACTACCAGTTCCTTTGACTTATAGTTGCAATCAAGCCTTCACTCAACTAAAGTTTGCTCTCCAAATTTATTTCAAAACTTAGTAGTACAGATTATACCCACTATCAACAAAGGGTATCTATCACATGTAAGAAATGTAAAAGGCATGACTAGGAGCAATGTGAATTAAGTACATGATTATTTTTTTTTTTTAAAACATATTCATGCAAGTTATAAACCTCATAACCCAGAGCAAAGATGAAAGCAAGAAAAAAATAAAGGTATGCGCCATATTCAGGTTTCAAAACCCAGTCATTTGTCATAAATATTCCATAAACATCTGAAAGAATGCACATTCTTTCTTGGTCTAACAAAAAAAAAAGGGGGGGCGTGGAGAAGAATGGTTTTAAAATGTATCACCCCTTCAATGGTCTGGTCACAGGGTAAAATGGGGTGGGGAGAGGGAAATCTACAAAATATCCTTCATCTGTCTCTGTGTTCTGGAAATGTGTCTGGACACTGCCCTTCATGCTCTAACAAACAGTACATTTTATATTGAAAATTTTGATTGCACCTCATTTATATCAGAAGGAATCCACTGTTCATTTAAGTTACATGTTAAATTGCATGACAAGTGGAAAAAAAAACCAACAAAAAAAAACCTCAAGAAAATTGTGAGGCTGTTAATTTTGAAAATCTGAAAGGCACAACTGAGCAAGACACATAGAAGAATTTAAACCCTATAGAATTTTTTCACCCATTCAAGCACATTTTCAAGTGATAGCTCTGCTTCCCGGTACATATGAATAAGTACCTCTAGAAGAGCACAGAGGAATGGCACACCAAGGCTCAAGAGTTCGTACAAGTAGGTATAGTTATATGCATTGTCCCTGAAATGAAGATTGGTAGCGTGCAGAAACCCATGCATCCAGTTAGACAGGCGTCTGGGAATGTCAAGCAGATCCCTTGTCACCCGAAGGGGCCAGCTTAGCGCGCCCCTAAAGAAGGAAGTCAGGATACCTGGGGACCTGTCCTCTGGACTGCTAGCAGTAGACAAAGTGCTTTCTGTGGTGGTCTCCAGGGGTTTGGGTTCCTCTTTCTTCCACGCTTCTGTTGCCTCCTTATATAAAAAGCATTTAAAAAAAAAGTTAAATATACTTCTAAAAATTGGAAAGCCCAGTTTCTGTTCCTGTTTTCAAGTTTTTATGTATATTGTCATTTTCAATTGCTCTTAAGTTTTACTTTACTTTGTATAGGAAAAGCTAGTTTCCACCGACCACCAGACTATAAATACGCCAGCTTTACAGAACCAGGAGTGTATATTTTAGTATTGATTTTACAACTTCTGGACACCAAGCAGAAAACATCTTGCACAGAGACACAAGTACTGCACCCTCCTCCAGATAAAGCTGCCTCAGCATTTCCTGCATTAGTAACACAACCAACACGTACCTTTCCCTGGATCTGTAATGTTGCTCTTCTCTTTCTGTGTTTAGTACTGATTTTGCAGTGAGTAAAATGAGGTTTACAGTAAAATTTACCTACAAGAGAAAAAATAAGTTATATGATATTCTATCTATGTGCCTATGGACTGGAACCCCGCTGCTGCATCTATAAAAGGATGAAATCAGGATAATTAATGGTCGGGCAGCAAGATGAATGGGAAATTTGCCACTGACTCTCAATAGCTCACAGTTCATGGGTTACTTTTACAGTATGCAGATTTGCACATTTGTTAGATAAAGCAAGGTCATTTATCTACCACATAGGTTTTAAGATTAATAAATGGAAGAAAAACAAAAAGATTCTACCAAGTCACAAACATCAAGCAGCAAAAAGTCAAATAATCAGTTCAAAAACCTCTTTGCAGAAGATCTCTGGACTGCAAAAGAACCACCTTTGGCTTTGAGTCTCATATCCTTTTGTAGAAGGAGATCACATTAATACTCCAATCTACTCAAATCATTTGGAAGTGACAAAAGAATTTCAATACAGTTTAATAATTTCCCTCTAAAGAAAAATGAAAAGAAAAAAAAAGGCAAATTATAATTCCCCTTTTTCAAATCCCAGGCTGTAGGTGGGACTGAGTGCCCAAGATCTGAACCTTCCATTCTACAGCAGACTGGAATAAGTTACACTGCTGCTTGGCCAGTACTACTGCTTTCAGCTCCTGAGCCATTATATCTTGAAAGAAATAACCTATATTCCCCCTCTTCATGTAAATCTGCCACTTTCATGGCTTATCTTTACAGATCATGTTATTTAATGCCCAGTTATAAAAGATGGGTGAAAATAACTCTGTATCGTTGGAGAAAAGTCACCTTTCCCCCCTTCCCCTGTTTTGACCTACAACTGGACAAACTGCATTTTGTTCATTCAACTTATTTTCCACTGAGGATTTCTTCGTTTAAAGCTCAGGTCTGTCATAAATGGATTCTTCTGAAAGACTAGAACTACAAGTACAAGGACTCAAAGATCAGCATAGACACAAACAAGATACTTGGCAGACCTCCTCCTGACCGGGCTTCTCAGCCAGTTCTTTTTCCCTAGTTCCATTAAAAGCGTCAATACTCAGACATTTTAAAATATCTTTAAATAGCTCCTATATTACCTTCTTCAACATCAAAGGCATAAATTCCTAAACGGAGTGTTGTAGAACATATTTCACACTTGAAGCACTCCCTGTGAAAGAAGTGGCCTTCTGCACTCAGCCGCTCCATGACATATACCCGTTTTTTGCAGAAATAACAAATGTCACTCCCTCCAATAGACTGAGGAAATTCTTTTCGCAGAGATCCCTGTTAAAAGATAAAAAAAAGAAATGTACATAAAGCTGTTGCAGTACACCCAGACATAAATTCTTATTAAGTGGGCAGCTCTTTTAGCTGCCTGAAGTTTTACACAGCACCCTCCACACACAATTAAAATAAGCATCAGTAAGCTTTTTTATTAGTCATTTGTTGTGATTCTGTATGTTTATGCAGCATTTCACAAATTAGACATCACAAGGACTTTAAGGGTTTAAGTTCTCAGTTAGACTTGCATCCAGCTTCCCTCTGGGAGTTCACCAACATTTTGTGTTTACTCAGGTACAAAAGCAGCAATCAGCCCCAATTGCTGGTTTCTGACCCTGCACCAAACTGACTCAGGCACTGGTATCTCATGGCTGTGGGCATCGGTGTTTCTCAGAAGAGGGCAAAGGCAGACCTCACCAGCCTCAAACAACAGACATGCATTTGGAACTAAGAAAACAGATACCCTGGAAACTCAGTTCATACACACTCTGGAGGAAAATGTAGGCTCATGCTTTAAGATCCAGGAAGAAAAACTGTCAGTCTTTGATGCTGGTGGCTGAACTACCGTTTACATCACTGCAGACGTGCTTTCACTCTCAACCATGTTCCAAGCTGTGCTTGGTTTGTTTTGAAAAAATCAATTTAATTCCTACCACCGACATTCAAAATATTTTTAACTCATTGAACTTTAATTATGATCCATGTTAGCAAATTGAAACTATTTGGAAAGTTGTTGTTGCATTTGGGCTGACAATTAACATTCTAATTGCCACACATCCCATCTTCTCCAGATATCCATGCAAAAGGTACAGAAAAATAAATTATAAAATGGATTAGATGCTATTGAGCTTCCCTTGTTAGAGGCAGGTATTAGGATGTTACTTTGCATTATTGTATTATGCTTAGTTATAGATTGGTACAGATGAGCATCCTGTCCCTACCACAGCCATCACCACCTCCCTCCCTTTCCACCATCCCCGCTGCCACAGGAGAGGTACCATGCATGGGACAGAGGAGGCACAGACCTGGCAGAGTCCAGGCACATTCAGACCGCAGCACACAGTCCACACAACTCATCTTCAATTTGCCAGGTGGCCTTGCAACAGGCTTTTTCAATCTTAAGTGCAAATCACAATTGTCATTGTCACATTGTTGTGTGGCTAAAAGTTGAGAATCCTATTCCAAATCTGCCATTAGTAATCCATTTTGCTGTGATGGATCATTTCAGAGCATGAAACTTTCCAAATGATCAGCCATGCAAATGGATAAATATACAAATGTATTTTTAAAAAGACGATGTTACAGACCGTAACAGCCAGTTACAATGAAGCAGAAACAACTGAGTTTAGTGTTGGCTAATAAGTGTCATCACCACAACACCTTACTTCACTTCCCAATACCTGACAGCTCTGAGCAGTGGAGGCAGAAGATGGAGAATGAGGAACGGGGCAAGAACCTGTAGCACTCTCCAGAGACCGCTTCTGAATTCAACACAGAACAGTGTCAGAGTTTAAAAACAGCTCTCTTCAAAATGAGGCACGGTGATGCAGCATTTGAGAGTTAAACATAACTGCACAATCATGTACAAAACTTTCTTTAGAAGCCACCCTGATTAATAAACGTCTTCTGTTACTAATTGTACTAGTAATTACATTTAATAAAGCCTCCTGAAGTTTTAATTCATACAGACAACTTATAAAAATATAAATAGAAAACATGGTGAGCAATGTTTCCAGCATATCCCCGCATCAGCATATTTTGCCAATATGCACATGAATCCTTAGTAATTGTTAAGCCAAGACCTTCCATAATGCTTAAAGTGCTCCACAACCAGGGTCTTAAGTTGAGTGGTGTTTCCAGAACGTCGTCGCAAGTTATTGTTTCTTCATGGGTTTAGCCTTACCAGTTCAAGGGGGGGAAGCTGTGGCTTGGGTCTGTGATCATTGACATACAGATTGACAAGAACTTCAGCCACAGCTCCAATTGCACGTGAGACCTTCCCTATAGTCATCTAACCAGAAAAGGGGAGAAGATGAAGAATAGAAGGAAGAGCTTTAGTTATTCTGAAAAATGAATTTAATGAGAAAATGACAAGACTGGTTTGAAAACATGCAAACAATAATAAAGAGAAGCTAGGAGAAAGAGCAGAGGCGGAGTCCAGCACAGCAACAAGCATGTTCATGCATGATCAGCGTGGCCCAGCTGGTGGCCACAGCAGGCTTCCATGCAGCCCACACACTTCTCCCTGCAGACAATGGACAAAGAGTTGCTGGGAGAAAATTCTGCTCCCACAGCACAAGGCCTCCCACCATGTCCATGAAGAGCCTGAGCTGGGAGCTACTGCCTGACTGCCAGGGTTGGACCATTCCAATAGATTAAAACCCCCCTATTGTTCGCTTTGACTTCTTAGGACTTTGTCGTCGTATTTCAGAACAGGAGGTGGGTACTAAACTTTACATTAATGGACCACAAACCGTGGCGTTTCAGGAAACATTCTATGAAAGCACACTAGAAGTCCCACATGGAAATGTTTTGTTGATGCTCACGAGCAACCATTCTGCCTCTCCCCAGTGACTCATCTTAATGCCACGGAAAAATGGAGAAGCTACGCTCATGAAAGGAAGACATCTCCTTTAATCTGCTTCATCATACTACTGCAGCCACGAGTGTTAGGTTGTTTCTAACCAAATTTACCCACAGACAGGCCTGCAAGCAGACTGCTGTTCCTTAAGCTGTGGCTCCAAACATATCACAGCCAGACCACTGACTGCATGGTACAGGCTTCCTTGCCAAAACCCATCCCTGGGGACTGGAAAAGAAGAAAGGGGTGTGTGTGTGGGGGGCATGCGTGTGAGTGGCAGGCAGGTACTCTAGTTCTCTGTTCCTGGAAAAAAAGGCTGTGAAGACTTCATAGATTTACAGCAGTATTTTCTACCCTAACCCAAATTTCTTGTAGTGATTTTGATTTTAGTTTTATAGTCAATCTAAGATCCTACAACATCTTTGGTGGCAAAGGCAGCAAGAGCCATCTTGGTATAACGAGGGATCTGATATTCTGTTTCTGAAGCCAGGATTTTTTTTCCCCTAGAAAACCCACAATCTCATATCTTACACTCCATTTGCCTCCCACAGAGCCCAAGTATTAAGTCCCACACTTCTCAGATAAATGATTTTTCTACTGCTACCACAAGAAGTCCTGCTAACGGAAAGGTTTTAAAATATCAGAAAGTTACCATGGAGAAAGGAAAAAATATAAAAGCAGTGGTATTCATAATACTTTAAAATAATTTTAAAGCATTTTCTATCAAGATTAAAAGCAACTATAAGGCATTTTGGGTGTGTTTTCAAAAATTACGATGGATAAAAAAAATTTCAAATTCAGGAACTTGGGAACATGTCGAGCCTCTTAGAACTCCCCTTATCTTTTGAGAGTTATCCCATAATTAACTTAATATCCAGGCAAATACAAAATATGTATGTTAAGATGACAAAGGCCATTCAAGGGACAAATTTCTCTACTGCTTCGCTTTGTTTAATATGAGAAGACTTTTAAATATTTTTCAGTATCTGCACAACTTGTGGGGTAACAACAGCAAAGTAAACTGTTAATTAAATACTGCAGTGCTGTCCTAAGTGGTACATTAAATTATAAGCCAATACTAGAAGCGATATTACTTGCTACTAGAGGAAAGCTAAGTTCCTTTGTATTGTTTAAGATCACAGAAGACAAAATTTTTCTCCCCAAATTCTGCACCTCTGAATATGCTGAGCAACTTTTAGGCTATATACAACCTATTACCTGTGATCCCCCAGGTAAAAGGAAGCATTCAAAGTCAGTTGAAGCAGAAAGTTTACCTTGAACTAGTTAAACAATAAGGCTATGGTTAAAGTGCAAGTAGTTGAATTTCAGGAAAAGTATCCTTGAACCTGAACTACACCTTGCAATTCATCAGGTCGGTTGATTTCTGTTCTCCACCCACTGGAGGAATCTGTGTCAACATTAAAGCCATCAAAACAAGAAAACTGCATGTTTATACGTACTTTAAAAAATGTTATGAAAAGGAAATGTTCTTGTAATGAACCTGAATTCATATTCCCTGTAAAAGCAAATGGGATTTCAATTTAATCTAGTGACCAAAAGATTGCTGATTGCTCTCATCTCCCAGTCAACAACCACCAACACAAACATTGATGCTATTCACCATCGGGGAGGGCAGGAAGCAAGTGGACTTGAGGACTGATTAGATCTCATTTTAGAAAAACTATTTAATAAGGACCTATTACTGGAGAAAGTTCTCCACTAGTTCTCCTTACTGAATCGGATATGTGGGTAGTCAAGAGGAGATCAGTTTGCTACAGCCTCAGTACTACACCTTTCAGATGCCTTGCAGACAGATCTAGATAAATTGGAACACTGGGAAATGATTAATGGGATGAAATTGAACAAGTCCAGATGCTGAATTCTGCACCTAGGACAGAGTAACACTAGGCACAAGTATAAATGGGGAGAGGAATGGCTGGAGAGGAGTCCTGCAGAAAGGCATCTGGGGGTGCTGGTCAACAGCCCACTCAGTGTGAGCCAGCAGTGACCCTGGCCACCAAGAAGGCAAACTGCATCCTGAGGTGTATCAAACACAGCATAACCAGCCAGTGAAAAGGGTGACTGTCCCACTGTATTCTGCACCGGACATGTGGAAACGGTACAAAGCTGCACCAGGGGAGGTTCAGACTGGACATTAGGTAATATTTCTTTACCAAGAGGGCGGTCAAACACTGGAACAGGCTTCCTAGAGAGGTGGTTGATGCCCCAAGCCTGTCAGTGTTTAAGAAGCATTTGGACAATGCCCCTAATACCATGCTTTAACTTTTGGTCAGCCCTGAATTGGTCAGGCAGTGGGACTAAATCATTCTAGGTCCCTTCCAAGTAAAATACTCTATTCTATGCAAATGCCATTTGATCACGAAACAGAAATACCATGGCAGGACAAGTATCCAATTAAGCAGGCCCATGAGCACCTGCCACCATCAGAAACCCACGGAGAATGGTAGGGACGTGGCATGCAAGAGCAGTGCTGCCCTACAAGGCTTGTGACTTCTGCCCTCATACAACAGCAGCACAACCGTTCAGCAACCCCCTGTGTCTCCTCTAAATCTCACCCTGCTTATGGACAACGACTTCAGTAACACCCTCAACCATTTAATCGTGTAAATGTAAAAAACTCCAGTTGCAGGAGAGAGAGTCTGACCCCAAACCTACAGTTGCAGGAGTCTGCAAATATACACACATTCCTTTAGAGCTCTCATATGGCTTAGCTTTGGTCAACAGCACACAGATCTCTGCCTGCTTGATGCTGCTCATGTACCCTAGAAACTCAGCATACACCTAATAGGTTTTATATTTTGCTCATGCCCTTGAGGCTACCGTGTATGTGAAGTACATGCAATTTTGTAGTGCGGGGGCCACTATCAAAATGTAACAGGCTACTGCTCACAATCTGGGTAGGTTTATACCAGTAGCTTTAAATCCTTTGTTGAAAAGGAAATCTTAAAGAGTTACCTTACATGATGAATTTCAGAAAACAACCAAGAAAACACTTAAAAAAAGCCCAAGTGTGATTTACTGACTATTGACCTGTCAGTGACATGTCGCCAAAGCTTTGCAGCAGGTTGATCAGGGTGGTTAATGTAGGAAGAGAAAGCTGCCTTCTCTATTTCCCTGTGCTATTGTCTGTAACACCACAGCCAACCACCTAGTAAGCCTCAGCAGTATTTTCATAAAACAAAGGAAATACAATCTCTACCTCCAAACGCATACAATGCTTCCCCTTTGTTGTTTCATATCTTTAATGATTTTCCTGATCGTATTTTGCTTTGAGAGCGATTTATTCACTTCTGGAACCACCTGCTACATGTATTTTACTTCTGAGATAAACAACATTAGAGTAATAAGTTACTACGTGTGGGAAACACCCAAGCCCTGTTTACTCCTGGTAATTAGAGTCACGTCACCGAAGGGAAGTAGTTGGTCCAAACTCTGCAGGCAGCAAAGCCTATTGATTGCAACATCTTCATAGCTCTTATGACGTACTGTGGATTCACTCATGCAAAGCTCAGGTGAACACAGTTTTCTGAAGGTCAATCCAACTTTAAACAGAAAACAGGAATAACCAAAGCCCAGCCTGTAATGTAATATTTGTTAATTCATAATTCTACCTATGTGAATTTTGACAGATGATTAAAGCTAGAAGGTAATTTTGATTATTACTGGCAACTTGCGTGTATGTCATATAGAAGTTAATTCTTAATAAGTTGTAATGACTGTATGTATTTAAAAGAAACAATATGCTTCCATAGCCCTCCTTTCAAGTTCTCCTTTTAGGACTGAGGCTTAATGACAGGTTTCTGTAATAAGACAGCAAGCTTTGTTAGCCACCATTTTCAATAAAATATGCCACCATAACTAATACTGTTCCAATAAAAATTCAACAGATGTAAAGGATCGTTATGTCTAATCGCAATTTCAGTACTCACTTGAAATTAAAATGACAGTACTAACTATTTAAATGTTAGGAGGATGCTGATATTTACAGGTCATATCTCATGAAGTCTTACAAAACTTAAAAGACTCCTTTTATCTTCTGGTTTTCTGCTGGGAAAAACCAGAAACACTGAGCATGACATGAAAGAGCTCTTTCTGTTGGTTTACCAGTCCTGAAGTCCTTTTCCACACTAAAGTCTAGACTTACCTAGTGATATCTCTCAGTACAGAGACTAGAAATACAAATTCTGAGTCCTATAACCTCACACTCAAGATAACACAAACACAGGCAATTACTGGTACATATTCACAGCAGAGACACATGTTGTTAAATTATCATGCCCAGTACTTGAAAATGTGCACTGCACACCTGAAATATTATCACATTTTATTTATATAGTGCTGCACATGTAGCCAGTGTTTTATAGAGTATGATAAAATTTTCATGTTCTGAAAAGTGTGCAATGTTAAAAGATAAAACACGGATGGGGACAACAATTTAACCATGGAAGGGCATGGACAGATTGCTTGTTATTAAATCAAGGCTGCAGCAGGTGTTCCCAGAAAATTTAATACTTAATACAGTAAAAACAGCAGTAAGAAATCTGCTTCTTGGAAAAATTTTGCTTGAGAAATAACAAAAGGTAAGCCAAAATGTGGTTTGAAGAGGGACAGAACTTAAGTTGCCAAAGAGAGGTAAATCTAAGTAACAGGAGTATCACAGGACTAAATCGACCTCAGAGTACTTGAACAGTATGGAGAACAGAAGTCTTGCACATCCATTAACACTTCACCAGCACATCAACAACATAAATAACGGTCTCGGACAGAGATCCAAAAAGACATTGAAGTCCATCCCCTGTCCCCAGGGCAGCATCCACTTTACTTGTATAAAGTAAGTGCACATTGGCATAACCTGCTCTAAAACGTCTCTGTGCTGCAGACTCCAGGCGTCCCCTAGCACCCTGCTCATTACTGTTCAAGTGTCCCCTATGCCCTTTCCCCAGCCTGACATGAATCTCCATTTCCATGGCGACCACCTGTCACCCCTTACTGTGCCAATAGTGGGTATGGAGGACAGGTACCCTCCCCTTCTCCATAACAGCCTTGTACAGACACCATGGTTGACCGACCCTGTCTAACCCCCTCACTCCCCCTTAGTTAACCCTGTAGCAAGGACAGCACCAACAATGTCACTTATACTCACTGGCAACCCTGGAAAGGAAACTCAGGGGGTTTGCCTTTTTTTTTTCCCCTATTTTTTTTAAGAAATTCTACTTAATACCTTTCCCACTGAAATATCTACTGTAATTCATCATCTGCCACAAAGGGGAGGAAAGTAAAATTTTGGCTGTTCATTATCAGGCCCATTCTCAAATATGCTCTGTCTAATGCATGATATTTAGACATACGTAATGTATTTATTGTGCTGGTGACAGAACAAAATTTTCTTGCCTCTGCTATGCTGATTCTGTGTCATTACCTCTGGAGAGATCGTTTTCAATTAAACTCAACTCAGACCGAGTGAAATCAAGTCACAACAAACTACTGCTACACCATTTAAATACAATGACAAACTAATAAAAGGCTTCATCAAAACGCAGTTGAATTTAAACATACAGAAATGATTGTTCAGGTTAAATGGTCTCTAAGAAAAAAACATTAAAATCCTAGTTAAATTATCACAGTTTCCATATGATGTTGTTCACATAGTTCTTTGGCTTTACTTTTACTCTCCAAATCAAATGAGCGACAGTCCCCAGTATTTTGGAAACCACTGCTTAGCTTAAAACCCATCACATGCTATACCTCCCAGGTCATAAAAAGTAAGAGGTAAATCCAGGCAAAGGAATTATTTTGAAGCTGAAGGGAATTAGGGGATTACCACAGTAAGGCACCTGCTGGGCTTGCAGTGTCCTTGAAAGGCAGTGTAGCCTACATTTTCCTGGGGACTGAGAGCAAGGGAGGCTTTTCAACACAGCTCTGTCTCAACCAAGGAACGGGCCTCAAAGACGGTACCCATTTTGCCAAATGGCACTTCCGTGTGTCAGGCTCCAGCAGCACCTGCATTGGGTCACAGCAGTCACCTTCAATCCTTCTAAGAAACTTGCTGTTTCCAGCTTTATTTCCCCACCACCCTATTCAATACCACAGTGCTTCCAGACTGCTGCTACATAATCTCTCTGTGAAGGAAAGGGAACCCAACTTCTGTCCCAAGAAGCTGAAAAATACCAAAAACTTTCTTCAATTAAAATCCTTCTAAAACAAGGGGAGGTAGAAGCCAATATCATCTTCCACAGATAAAAGCACAGTGCATTGTGACATCAGCACAGTAACAAGAGCTGAGTATCTCCAGTTCAAGTGCTATCTAATCACCTTCATTCAGAGTATGCATATTTTCTCTCTGTAAAGTTTGCTATTACAAAGAACTGAATTCTAACAATTAATATGCAGAAGCAAGTTTAAGGTAGAAATAAGTAAACAAACAACAATAAAATCTGTTTGTCTCGACAAGTGCTCATACAATTCTAAGACGTCCTCTAGTTAAAAACCCATTATTGTACAGGTTCTTCCCTGCAGTCCAGATGGATATTCTTATAGAAAGAAACACAAACGCCACACAAGAACAGCTAATTGATCCCATCACATCCAGTTGGCTGTACAATGTGAGGCTCTTTCTCTGCTAGGCATGTCTGTGGTATTATCCAACAATAGAAGAATTAAAATAAGCAGCAATGTAAAATTTTCAGAATGAAAGTGAGAATTTTGTTAACTATTTGCTTTGTTCTTCAGCTTTATACCTGAACTATTGTTAACAATGCCTTTCCTCTTTCAAACATGCAGAATTAACAACAGTGAACTAAGTAAAGTTTGATTCAAATGTGAAATACAACCTATACAACAGATCTGCTGGCAGGGCCTTCCATCCAAGCCATTTCTCTAGCAGCTGTAGCGCAAGTTTGGATTTTACAGGAAAAATGTGTTAATAGTAGTACCTGTCTAGAAGGAACAGCAGGGGAAGCTGAACCAACAGATGATGGAGAAGAGGCAGCAGCTGAATCATGAGGGCAAGAGGGAGTTGGGGGCTGAGAATGGGAAAAGCCTTTAGTAGGTAGCTTATTCTGTGTAGAGCAGAAACAGGAGAGTTATCCAAGAGACAGTGACATTAGCAATGGTTAAGAGAATAATTTCAGAGTCATGCATCAAAAAAATAGAAAGATAATAACTACAATTCTGCTCTTTTCTCTATTTCTGCACAGTGAGGAGCCACGGAAATCATGGCAAAACCTTCACAGCAAATGATATTACTGTACTCATTTTTCTTATAAACAAAATATTTACAATGGGCAGTAAGATAAGATAATGCTGGGATAAAACATAACGAAACACAAGGAATTCCATATTGCACTAAGAGCAATTCATTAGAAACTGTGAGCTATCAGTGTATACTTAAGCACAAGACATGGTTTATTCTAACACAGTTCTCTTGTGCTAAAGTACTCCTACTAGCTATATAATTTAGATTGTGTTTTACCTCAATTAAATTATGCAATAACATAGAAACAAAGATTTTTAACAGTTTCAGTGGAACCCACGTTACTTTTTGGATCCACACAGGATAAAAGGAAAGTTAAAAACAAAACCACTGCAATTTTTCCCCCTCCCGTGAATTCTGATAGGTTTCTCTCTTTGCACTTATTCAGGAGCAAAACCTAATATTCACCTTTGGAAACTCCATGTATCCAAACATTGAGGCAAGATGTGCTGCTTTCTCTTTAATGTTCTTTTTATGGAATTCCCTATTTGCTATGGTCTGAGCTCTTTTCTGCAATTAGAGCCAGGGAAGGAAAGTCAAGAAAAGAAAGAGAGAGAGATTTCAATTAATGTTACATACATCAGCAGAATTACAGCAAGTTTGTAGAAAGACTTTTTTTTTGGTCTTAATATAACCTAAAGTCAACAGAGAAAAAGCCAGCATATCTAGGAAAAATACAGTATAGAGATTAGCACAGGCAGTTAAGAGACAGAAAGTAAAATAAATTGCTTGTCACCTGTTTCATTTTTTCCTCCAGGTGCTGAAGACGCTCAAGCACTCCAGAAAGTACAAATGCAGCAGAACAGGCAGATGCGAGATTTTCAGAGGTTTCTGACAGACTGGGCTGGGTATCTGTTTTTTGTACAGTCTTTGCTCTCCTGGCCATATGATCAGAACCATTTAAAGACTGTTTGGGTTCCCTGACCTCGTGTTCACTCCTAGCTACCACCTGAAACTGGGAAACACTTGAGTGAAAAAAATCTGCTTTCTGCACTACCATGCAGTATATGCAGCTTTTAAGGATGCTTCCGAAAGCGCAGCACAGTCATGCACATAACTAGAAATAAAATGTTCTCACATCACTCTTTGCACACTGTCTACTGTACCTCTGATGCTTGTGTCCATGCACTAAAATAAATCCGTCCTACATAACTTATGCAGGTCTTGACATCCTTCTTCAGGTTTGTGTGAGTTTTAATGAATAACCCCAGACAACATCAGTGCAGAAGAACATGACACTATATCTCCTTTTACAGTTTTTAGTAAAGGTTTTAGTGTTGGTTTTTTTAGCATCATATCTGCCTGAAACTAAACTTACAAACTAATTGTAAGAATATCAATAGTAGTTCTTGGCATAATTCTGGATCTAATCTGACCGAAGCCAAGCTATAATGTATTTCAGATTTAAAGTGTTTTCTGAGGAGTCTCTGAATTTGGATCTTCAGATAAAATAGGTTTTGAATTTAATGAAACATTTGAACCAGTCCAGCTTTACCAAATTCTGTCTTAAAAATGATCTTTCAAGCTGGTCTTTTCATGACAGTTTTCTACTTCAACCTATCTGTCCATTTCAAATAAATACACAAACTTTCCAAATTTCTCAGAATTAAAATTAAAAAGACCTATTGCCAATCAACTTCAGTATGCTCCTGATGTTCCCGGTTGTTTTACAGGCAGGTGTTCTATCCTTTCTCAACTGGTTTATGAATCTGCATTTTTCATCAAGATGATCTGCAGATTTCCACAGGCAATGCAGATCTCATTTCACTGCAGACTACTCTTGAAATGCCATTACGGGACATTTACTTCCATTTAAAACTCTAATGTAAAGTGAACATCAGTACTATTTGATATGAGATTGCTTTCACTGGAAGTACTATGAGAAAAATTTAGACAATGTATTTAAAAATTTTGCCCCACGTATATGACATTGCAAAAGAGCTTTCAACAGAAATTCTTATCACAAATTCTGATTAAAGAAATAAAAAAACCCTGGGCACCAATATCAGGTTTTCAATGCTCAACCTTTTATCTTAGACATTTTTGCCAGGTTTCTCAGGGTGGAAGGCTCCCTTTGCCTTATCATTACAACAGCCCAAAGCTTTGAGTACATGCACGGACAAATTTTAAGGTACTCCTGTAGTTTTCATGCATGTTAAATGTAGCTATGTAATTATATTTATACAATTTATAGTCTAGATGTGATAACACAGAAATCAAAATCTACGTTTTTAGGGCTTTTTCCAGTTACTAATTCTTTCAAATAGTTTTCTCATCTGGTCAAGCAGCTGTAAAATAGCCTTAAGCTTTAATATGGTTTTCACAATTCTCAGCTAAGTATATCTGGTAACTCTGCAGATTAAATCTAAATATTGTTTTATATATTCTGTAGTTACACTATAACACTGAGTTCCCAGCAGTAAGAGAAATGGTGTGTTTGTCAGGTGTTACCCATATGAGTTCCTACCTGCCTTTTTGGTTGAGGTGGAAGAAGACTTGGATCCTTAGGTTTAGCAAAGCGAGGATTAACAGGAGGGTCAGAAGACAGCAGAGCTGGTCTATCTATTAGCTCCTTGTAAAGCATTTTTAAAATTATAAAAACAGAGTGGGGAAAAAAAAAGGAGGACAGTAAATAGGATTCAAAGATCTTTTGAGGCAGAAAGAAATAAAAGCTGCTTTTAAAGACACATTACTGTGGAGTTTAACAACATGTTTTGCACATTTTTATCACCTACCCATTTTATTAACTCCTCCTACCATCAAAGATATACTTAAAAGTCAGCACATTCAGTATTCTTTAAGAGAGGATATGGTCAAAAGGTAACGCGTTGAGGATTCCTTCAACATGGCCAAGCAAACCTCTGCACACAGATCGCACGCAGAAAGCTCAGGGCTTTGACAAGTAGCCAGGCAGAGCACAAACAACAGTCCTTCACAGACTGAGAAAGTCACTTGACACCTATAAAGCCTACACTTCTGGAGGACTTAACTATGTAAATAAACAAATGGATAAAAGCACAAAGAATTAAGAAAGCCACCACCTTTGATGGAACTGCAACACTTTGCTCATCCTTCCTTCAGATCTTTTAGATGACAGATCCAAACTCAACTGACTCAAAACATCTCACTGGCTGAAGTGTGATTTTGACTTAATCATCTTTACCTTGACAGCATGGGATTATTTTTAGAACACCACTTATCACACTAACAACAAACCACGAAAATTATGTGTAGTGTACAAATATATTCTATTATGCCTACTTTAGGAATGGAAATGGCAGCCAGACACATCTTGCACAAGATTAGGTTCCCTTCTTACACTTTCTAAATTTTCCACAAAGAAGGATTCCACTGGTTAGATAGTGCCCTTTATTCATATATTAAGAAAAAAAAAAAAAAAAAAAAAGTCCTTCTGCAATACCACATGCAGCCAGTTTAGACCTCCACGCAAAGCAAAAATTCTACAAGA